>WMED01003384.1:0-22266 GCA_019650415.1 Pipa parva
TGCGAAGTGAGTCGAACACTTCGCGGCTCACTTCGCACATTGGTGAATAAGGGCCTTGGTGTGTCACTGGAACTCTGTTGAAGGTGAGTGGGGGGTGCGGGGCATGGGGAAGGGTACGGGGGGGGAGAGGCCCAGGGCGCCAATACGGCCAGGACCACCCCTGACCTGAAGTGATGCAAATTCACATCAACAGTTGAATGTGAACTTTAATGAATAAGCTCCTTACATTTGAAGTGCTAATGAAGAAAGTATGCAGAGACATTTCATTAAAAAAATGTTTGTTTTACTCCAGTGATTTTACCAAAGTATTTAATCTACAAACTTTTTTTTGTTTTATTTTGTCCAGTAGCCTTCCACACTAATCAGCAACCAGTCTGTTTGAAGATACTAATTGTGACATTAGCTTTACTCCCATATGTTTTGTCTTTACCAGTTATCTAACTAAATGGAGCATGACTCATGCTTTAAAATACATATTTGCACAACATGTCACTTATAATTCTTCCTTCTGTGTTCCACTCATGACAGTTGGCTTAATATAACAGGATGTCAAAACACATGACCTTATTTAACTTGTTTATCTTATATGTATAGGGGTTATATTTCTACTTCTGTTTGTATATTTAATCTGTGTGCAATTCACTTTTAATCCTGTCTAGCTAGTCTCATTTAGTCTACATTCCACGTCCTGTGTTCCTTGGTGCACATGTACAAAGAGATTCTGGGGTAAAATAGCAAAAAATATTAAAAAATATAAAATAGTCTGTAAAAAAATAATGAAAGCAAGAGTAAAAAATAACAGAAGGGGGAGGAGCCTAGCAGCACAACTTCCAAGCTCAATTTCCATACTAGCCTTTATATCACTCTCAACCAATTTATATTAGCCCAGTCTGTAGCACTGACAATTGGAGAATACAGAATACCTTCCAGATGGTTTGCTAACTGCTCAAGCCTATCCTCTTCTATGGCAAATGGGACTCTGAGAATGCTGGGACACAAGAGGGCACTAAGGCAGATGCTCTCTGATTTCAAGGCCAAGATCCAAGGCTTTACATGGCCTGCACATTGATGTACAGCTTATTACACTGAGTACACTGTACACCTTAACTGATGCTCCTGACCTCCCTTTTACTTTTAACCATATTTGTCACGTCTTAGCATACAAAAATGTACCTACAGAATCCATTCTGTGCTTTCAAATTGCTAACAGCCCTGCAGATCTGCAAAATATATTTCATATAAATGTGCTCTATTTAAAAGGTTATATCTGTACAACACCTCACACTAGTTCCCTGTATGACACTAATAAGCTATCTCCTGGTTACTTCTACCTTGAACATGGATTATTGCAGATACATATTGTGGGTATGTTAACTGTTTTACGTTTAGGTTTAAGACTTACTGTAACTCGCTGTGCTGCTAAGGCTTAGTTCTGTACTATCTCAAACTATTTACTTGGCTCTGAGAAGAACTCTGGGGCTCTTTAGTAGTGTGCTGTACCTTGGTAGTATAAAGTATAACAGGAATATGTAACGGGTGAAACTAAGATACTCTCTACCTTCTATAGTTGCTATTTTTTTTTTTGTTTCTTTTTTTTTGCTTTTATTTATTTGTTATTGTTTTGTAATTTTTTTACATTTCCTTTTGTTTAAATATCATGAACACTTGAAGTTTCAATAATGCATGCTGTCCAATTTGCTATGCTTTGTCAAATACATTTTTTTTTTTAAATTTAATTTTTTTATACTCACATGTGTTTTTTGTTTTTAAAAGTCCAGTATTTTACAACACATTCCAGAAAAATCCTGTAAGAGCTTTAATAATCATTTTCACTTGTCATTGCATTTTTATATAAAAAAAATCATCAATTTTACAATCTGCAAAGAAAATCCAAGAGAACACGTATAAATGGATAAATTCCAAGTAAACATTAATTTTGCTATCCTTTGCATTGTCCAGTGACCATGAATAGCCTAGTTTGAAAATTAACTGACCAGCAATAGTTACAAAGTTTAGAGTCCATTTGCAACCAAATTATATTATCAAGTGCTCTGTCCTTATCCCCATTCCCCTAGATGCCTCAACCTGTGTTTCAAATCCTTCTCCCATTGTTATAATATAAATGTAAGTATAATTGTTAGTACTATTTTGGGTTTTAAAAGATTCAAATGCAAACCATGGGCTTCTGTGAACCAATTTAATTGGTTATTAATCAACAGGGATCTAAGGACCATTTATCAATAACTGAGTGGTTTGCTAATCTACCCTGAGCAGTATGGATGTGTCTAATTAAATGATCTTGACCTTGATTAAATATTCTGTATTTTATGCTCATTCCACATTCATGAACAAATTAATGAACAATTGTACAAGTTGTCAATTTTATGAAATTGTGCATATTTGGATCTTGTATTTGTATCCTCACTGGAATACTGAGGATACTCCTCCCACCAGAGGATACAGCTTGATAGGATTTGAGCAGCCATTATTTGCAAAGCCTATCCTGTAATGTATCCTAGCCATAATATTAGCCCTCTATATACATATATATTTAGTTTTAGTATCAGAGAGCAAAACCCCTCATCAGCTATTGTAAAAAATAATTAAAGGTGAAAAAGTCTTCTGCCTATCACTCAACATATAATGCACATGGAGTTTGATGGGTTCCACTACATTAATGAATAATTTGAATAGGACATTTGGCTTCAGTCATATAGTTTGGAGAGTGTAACTTCAAATTATCTCTCCCTTCTTACCTAGAAACTCTGCCTAAATGTTACCCTTAAAGGGCCAATGCTTTTTCTTTAGATGCAGGACTTATCCTATTGAAATGTTTACTAAACCACTTGCTCCCTATATAAAAACGTTGTCTGTTTTACCCTAAACCTAAGATAAATGGTGTCAACATTTCATGGTTTAGGTGGAGATACATTTTCAAACTGATTTTCAAATTCTTCGAAATTCAATGTATATATTCTATATTCAATATGAACTCCTTGTTTCTATCCAGCATGGCTCATATTTGGTTTGTACCTTTGGCAATGTCAGATTTGTTCAGATTCATTTCAATTCAAACTGCTCCGCTCTTGTTTTTGAAAGATATTTTGTGACCGTGGTTTCACATCAATGAATATTTTTGAATGTAGGCAGTTATATAGATGTAAGTTATATAGATGAGGTAGGGTTCATTTTGTCATTCAAATACAATGCATTGAGTTATCCATTGTATTAACTTTCTCTATAGCGATGCATGTAAATGTACTAGCTTATTACACAGGAATGCTGTAAAGTGAATCATTTTGCATGTAACAATGCCAATCTAGCTACATCTATAATTTGGGGTACCCTTTCCATACAATGTAATAGCAGTCACTATAATTGCCTGATATATTTACCTCGAAGATGAAGGTTATAAAATTATGAAAGAAATACACTGCTGTTAGAAAACCGGAAAAAAAAAATAATAAAAATCTGCAGATGTTCCCTTTTCGGTTCATCACATTTGTAGTACATTTCATAGATAGTGGAAATACATCCAATGTCAGCATTTGCTTTGCTTTTTTCAATAAATCATTTTGGCAGACTGCTTTAATAGAAATTGAGAACATTCATTCAGTCAGGAAAGAAAAAACAACAAAACATTTGCAATCTGACTTATTTAAACAGAACTTTTCTTAAATTTAACTCGAAATCCAGAATATCTGCTTTTTGTTTATGGACCACAAATCTTCTCCACAGTAGTTTTCCCATTTCTTTTGAACCCTTTTGTTATATATTAAACAAATCATTTATCACTGACCAATGGCAGCATTTAAAGATACTGCACTATGTTCTTACACAACATTCTTCATTTAAAGATCAAAGGAAAGACTAAGCATTTCTCTTTGATAAACTGTCATAGCAGTTTATCATTTATAATAATAATAATAATGCCCTTGATTCCTCGACTTATTTCACTATTTAACTTTTGTCTTTAAAAATGTACAATTTAATCTGATCAAATGCCATTGATTGTGCAGAAATGTAATGCTGAACGAGACATTTCTGTTACTATTCTGTATGTGTGTGCTTGTGATTCAAACCCTCTTACAAATCAAGCAAGTCATATTTTTCCAGACATGACTGCTGAAGAAATATACCTAATTATTTGTTGTAATGCAGTTGTAGTAATTGTAATATATTGCAGCTGCTACAATCCCTAACAAATTTAAAAACAAAATTATAAATGTGGATATTTAAAAGATTCAACTTTTCCATTGAAAGCATTCCGACACTGAGCCCTGCACCACACATATGGTGACATTGTAAGGTTTTGCCGGGAGTAGTTAGGGAGGAGAAGGAGGCTGCAGTTTGGGTCCACTGGGACTTGGCGAAAGCTATACCTAGGGTGTGGAGTCTAAGGTAAGCCCTGGTCTTCACCATTGACCTCCGCAAGGGGATGTGGGCTTCACTGTAGGGAAATCCCAGGTCATGGCACCCAGGCTAGCTGTCCACTGGTGAACGGAGGAATCAGAAAGCATAGTCGGGCACAAATCCAAAAGTCAAGGCAGGCAGCAAGGTTCGAACTTGAGGTACAGGCCAAAAGTAATGGCAGGCAGAGATAGATCAAAATCCAAAAACCAGAATAGACAGGAAACAAATGGGTATCAAGAGCCACAAAACGAACAGCAAAGTTCTATAATCGGGTACCGAAATTAAGATCTGATAGCCTTATAAAGCAGTTTTGGCGGGAAACCCACTGTGCCAGAAATGATGCAATCTCAACGGTGCATTTTCATGACTGCGATGAAAACAAGTCGTTTTTCTGTGACTGCAATGGAACGACGCACATGCATAGAAAGCACTCAGTAAGTGACCTTCCTGACAGACATTTAGAAAAATGTAGGCTACTTAATGCTGGAGAAACAGTCATTTTTAAATTATTTCAACCTATTTACAAAGCTGTTCAAAGCAAATGTGTCAAAAAAGTGTTTGCTGAATCCTCAGGCTCGGGTACACCATTATTTCCTGCGGAGTTGGTCCTGTCACTTAGCCACAGTCGAAAAAAAAATTCCCTATTCAAAAAGAATATTACAATCATTCTGTAATGGAAGGTAAACCTAATAGGAAAACACTGCAAAGTGTGGCACTTTCAACTGACGGATATTTATCAATAAATATTTTTTCAAGGACAAAATTTTCAGTGGAATTGTAAAATGCAGGAGAATTAAAATCATCAATGCTAAAAGAACGCTAATAGTGCCTCTTTAACAATGTAATGAATGTTTTTATTAGTGGATATATAATCTATTAATCTACTAATAAAACATTCATTACATTCATTATATTGTACATATATTGTATGTGTGTGTGTATATATATATATATATATATATATATATTCAAAACTATAGAAATATGAGTTTTACTAGTACAGTTGTATTTCGGGATAGTGAGGCAACCTTATTACTCATTTAGGGCTACTCCCTAGAAAAATAGACAATGCAAATGGCTTTCTCACTTGGATTATGCAAAGAAGAGTGAACACTGGTCTTAAAGTAAACAATCTTGTTACAGCGTGTAAATGAATCATGGAACCAGCCACAGCTTGAGCAGGGTTTTCCTTTGCATGCATAAAGTGATTCCTACTTTTAAAGGAAAACTATAGATTCATATAATCTAGAGGTAATTTGTTTCTTGTCATTTTTACCGAAAAGTTTTTTTGCTATTGATCTTACTTTTAGTTCATCTGAGAGTAACTGGAAGAGAGGAAGAGCAAGACAAGCTATCAAGCACAGAAGAAATTGGCAACATAGAAAATAGCAGGGGAATCGCTGTAGCCTGACAGTGTATTTGGTGAGTACCTTCCCCTTGAAAATCAACCTTAAACAGCATAATAAATGTAAACGGAGTGTATTATTTTTCCACCCAAACCTGGACTCACTCCTGCCTTTTCCATCCTAGTTGATGGTGTGATTATCAACCCCGTAACCTATGTACGTTGTCTTTGGGTGACTTTTGAATCTGCTCTTTCCTTCTCTAAACATATCTCTACCACTGCTAAAACCTGTCAAATTTTCCTTCACAACATTGCAAAGATCTGCCCCTTTTTCTCTCACTCAACTGCTAACACCCTCATGCATGCTCTCATCCTATCCAGCTTGGATTACTGCAATGTTCTTCTGTCTGGCCTTCCAGCATCCCACCTCTCCCAGCTCCAGTCTATTCTAAATTCTGCTGCTATAATTCTCTCCCTATCTCCCCAGAGGGGACTGCCTTTTTAACAATCTCTCTCTGCTCATTGGCTCCCAGAAAGCAAACAAATCATATACAGTGTTCTACTTTCTGACATTTAAGGCATTTCACTCTGTTGCCCCTCCTCACATTTCCTTACTTGTATGCCTGTACATTCCTCGGCATCAACTGTGCTCCTCCCAAAGCAATCAGCTTTGCATGCCACACACCAATACTGCCCTTTCTCAACTTAAACCCTTTTCTCTTTCTGTCCCCCAAATCTGGATTTCTATATCCCTTTATCTTCATCAGGAACTTTCTCTCTATACTTTTAAAACCAAACTGAAGCCCTACTTTTTGGAGCACTAGTAATGATATTTATCGCTTACTTCTGATCTGAAAAGGGAGTCACTGGAAGATCCTTCACATTACTACCCTATAACCCCCTGGAGTTAGTGTTACTTTCTTGTTTTGTTCAGGAGCTAGAAAATGGGAGAGAGGGACACTTTTGATTCTTATCTTAAAGCTTGATTTGCTTACTTTCTTTTTATCTATGTGTATTAACTTGCCAGGAGATCTAGCAAATTCCAACAAATGCAGTCTTCTAGGAACAACAAAAAAACAACATATTAATATTACATTCATAACAAAATGATTCTATTCACAAAGGACACATGAAAGGAGAAAACAGACATGGTGATAAGAATAATTAAAGACAGGCAAATCCTGGGAACATTGCCAAAGTTTAACTATTTATAAAGAGATATATAATTTTCTAGATGTAAATGCATTCCATATTCATCACAGCAGTATTTTAAAAAAGCAGATCATTTATAAACCTTTATTAGAATATATGCCAAAGGCAAGGGCATTCGATAAGTCTAGTTTTGCAAGCGATAAATGCATACCATTGTTAATTAACTACTTTGGATTAAAGGAGATGTTTTAAAGCCACAGTAAATGGCTAACTGCCAACCTAATAACTGTTGACACTGTACAAAAGAAAAAAGAGATAAAACCATTTCATTTTATTTTATTGAGTATGTTGAACAACTGAAGAAAAATAAAAGATAAAACTTACTCTACATCTCATCATGCTTCTAAAACTTGACACAAGGGAACCTATTCTAAGTTTTGTGTGTGAAGATGGGTTAGTTCTAAAAGTTCAGCCAAGAACTGGATCCTAGTTTTTGGCTTTAACTTACTTAAAATGACTGCACTTTTAAATGAACCCAAGACATTTGTTGATGCCATAAATATCCCTGACATATAAGAAATCAAATTCTATGAGTTTCTGAAGAGTCTATTGAATTCTTTCTTCTGTACTTTATTTGTATGGCAAACATTAGTAGTTGCAACATTCAGCATATTTTCTCTCCAGATTAATATTGAAAACATATTTAATGAAACACTGGATGGATTAGAAAATCCTGAATAGGGAAAGTCTGACTAATGTTGCAGCTGTGAAGCATTCTTAAAAATGTGTATTGCTGGCAGATTATATTAACTAGTCAATTATCTGAAAGAAAACAATGCACCGTCCATAAGCAACACACTAAAGAAGTTTGAAGACCATTAGAAAGTCAAATTACGTATATGTATCATTTGCTTTTAAACACCATTTTATGAAGATAATTACTTCATACAGTCTTCTACCATATTACTGGATAACATCTTCCTATGAATAGACACTCATCCAACTATAAAATGTATTAATCCCAAATGTATTTTAAAGAACAGCTAAACTACACTATAATCCATATTGTACTAAAAGCTTACTTTTTGGCAAGCTGAACCACCAATTCGAAACTTTAGAAATTGCAAGTATTATATAAATCAAACCAGAATTCTTATTCTAAACCCCTTGTCTACGCTGCTTATTGGCCCCACCACAATGAAGTCGCAGCGAGGTACTTAGAAATCCACTTTTTTGTTGCTTCATATGGGTTGGAGCAGATATTCAGTCCAGTTTCTGATGCACAGAAGTAACTAAAATAAAAAATAAAATAAATGGATACTATATACTGTTTGTGCTATGTGAAGACTTCTGGCTGTTTCTGACTTTGTAGGAAAAAAGTAAACCCCATGTATGACCTAACCTAGGACCTGACCATTACACATTTTAGAAACATAAATTGTGAAGTGGTATTGCAATGTTCAACACAGCATTACTGTAGTTCAGTTCTGCCTACACATAATACCAGGTGCACACTATGTTAAGCACTAATTCAAGGTAATAATTACACTATAATAAGTTTTGATCCTTAATGAAATTCTGCATAAGTATAGTTAGTCCATTCAAACCATTGCTAAATCAAATCCCTAAGCTCATTTTTTAAATTTGCAAATCAAATAAACACATTAATATTCAATATCTATGTAATGGAGGTTAAGGTTTAGATGATCTTAAAATATTGTAAGCTACTGTTATATGCTTTACAGATAAGTAAACCTTCTCAACTATATGTCTTTATTATACATCAGTGTGAACTATACTTATGTGAAGCTTTATATTAGGGGCATTAACTTTCACATTTTTTCTGGAGGTTGTATCTATCTAACCAAAATATAATATGTTCTCTGTTGCTTCTAGGTTCACAGGTAACCACTCAGACTAACTTTATCACATATGTTTTCTAAAATCAAAATCACACTACTCTGAACCCAGATGACTTTAACAAACTGATGTGAAAAAAGGTCTGAATGAGAATTCATTCATACCTTTTCGGTTGTATAGTTTGCAATAAAATTATCCACCCAGTTTCTTTTTCTTTTTTATGCCAGTTCCCAACTCTACTGTTTGGGGGAACATGTTCTAGCCCTCAACATTTGAAATGCTCCAGTGTCCTAATAATGATGACTAACAGAGCTTTCTTCATCACAGTTACTAATAACTCTACAATATTCAAGAATTCGAGTACTAAGGGGTCTGATAGTCTTTCCTTTATGGAAAGCCACATTCAAGGGCCATGGACAAATGCCATGTACTTACACACTTCACACCTACTGCATGCAAAGTTCCCTTTAATAGGAAATTTTCTAAGCCATTGTCTAATTGTACATCTGGTAGATTTTGAAAGAAAATCACTAGGAACAAGCAGATCCCACAAATTCACTGCTCTTTAAAATATAAACAAAGAAGTTTGGGTTAGATCATTTTAATGGACTATTGGCCTTATCATTCCAAAGGCCATTATTCCAGTTAAATTTAAGTATATCCTTTTCAACATCTTAACAAAAGTTTGAACAAAAGGTCCCAATGACAAAGGTGGGAAATGTGATGATTTACATCTTAATTTCCTAAAACTAACTGTAGAATGAACCTCATTAACTTCCCCTTCAAGGGACAACAGCAGCTCTGTTTGTTCATGGAGATCATAATTCTCCTCTAAAAGTTCTTCAAAGCTCTGTTAAAGTCACAAAACCTCTAGGGTGTGGTGTGCATATGAACAAACCCCTATCCTGTTCAGACAGAGTAGCACCTTAACAATATGGGGCTTCCTGCCCTAAAAAAATTATATGAATCTCTATATTTGTGTAGGTTTTTATTGATGTTGGCAGTGACATACAGTAGCTATAGGGGATGCCAATAGTAAGGCAACAAGTGTCCAGCACCCCCTCAGATCTTGGTAAATGAAAATTTTTTTGGGTCTGGAGGGGGGAGAGGAATGGATACTGTTGATGAGGGAAGGACCCTCTGCCCTGTCATTTCACCATTGGGAGGGGAATTCAGGATAGTATGAAGGTGCGGAGTGTTCGCTTCACTTCGGACTGACTGATCTGCGCTCGCAAAAGAGTTGCCTCGCCGAGACTGGAATCCCTTTAATGCGCTCGCTGATGTCCGCGTGCAGGACATCAGTGAGCGCATAATACCGTTTGCGAAGTGAGCTGAAGGATTCGGAGCTCACTTCGCTGAATGGTGAATTCCCCTCTTAGTCTCTATTTGCTTGGTAGAATGCTGTATTTCATAGTATAACACTTACTTGGCTGAGTTACATGTTTTTAGGCTGAAAGTTTGAGTGTGCTAGTACATAGAATGTATGGTTGTATATCAAATGTGCTGGTTTCCACCAGACTATTCATTAGAATTCTGGGTGTGTGGACTGTTATGCTCAGTCTATAGCCTGAGTGAGGAACAAGTGTCAGATTGAGTGATAAATATATTTTAACCCCTAACAGCCACACCTATGTAGCATGTGACAGTAATGCTTTTAAGCAGTAAGCATTTTAAAAAACTGTTTGATTCTACAAGTGTACACAGAAGCTAAACACAGAGGTTAAACTTGGCTCTCAAGAGAGCAAAGTAGGAGTGACTGTTTCCTGAGTACCATTTAGCCAACACATTATTAAATGTATTTCTTAAGATTGTTCCTTGGGATCATTCTTTCAGTTTTTATTGCCACATGTAATGGAAAAACTCCAAATTAAACAGTCTCCCCAGAACACATGGTCTAAGATAGATGAACAGACTCCATTTCCAGCCAATACAATACAGTTACATTCTTTGTTTTGTTAGTTCAAAGACCTTACTGTAGTTCATTTACAGCCAGTGATATGAAGGATATGATCACTTATGAACAAAGATAATTCCTGGCATGTAATTGGCAGATTAAAGAGTAATAAATAAAATGCCTGCTACCAATTCTGAGAATGTACATATTCCCTTTACTTCTTTGTGTAATGTCAAAAAAAAAAAAAAGTTTTCCAACTTGAAATCAAGAAAAATTTATCAACTTGTTAATATGTAAAATATGTTTAGATCACTTGAAAAAATAATGATATGCATGCTTAGCCTTATCTTAGCATATAATATGTGCAAGTTCATAAATGGCTGCTATTTATTAAATGTCATTTGTTTAAATTCTATTAAAAAAGAGAATGTTATTAAGAGAACGTTCATGTGTATTATTATTGGGTTTTATATTGTAAACAACCCCTATTAATTAAACACTCCCTAATGCCAAAATTTATATGTACAAAGGTTCTGCGGTGTTTGCAAACAAACGTTAATATGATAGTGTTAAAACTGCTTGAATGGAAAGTACAAACATGTTAATATGAAAAATGATATTGCTCTTGGGATAATGTAATGTGCAGCCAATATTTATCAGAATACTGGGATACTATGGGATTTGCTATGGTGTTTCTCCTGTACAACCCTCGACCAAGCACCTCAGCCTGAAATAAACCAGAAATAAAATACGATTCTACCAAATCCAAGTTGCAGATTTATCAAAGTGCAGATTGTTCTTGTGTTCTTTCATTTGCCACAATTTGACAAGTCATCACTTTTGTATATTCAGCAAAGATTTGTATCTACTGTAAGGTTGGCACCACTTTGCATCAATTTGCCAACAATTTGGGCATTGAACATGTGACAATGTGACAATTTGCTAAGGTGTACAGGTGTGAATATAAAGAAGTGATAAATGAGGAAGGGGGGGGCTAAGGTTTTCTAGTGACATTTTACCTAAAAGCCTTTAAAAATGTGGTATCCAAGTGCCAAGGTGATCTAGGAATTGTAACGTCATAATTGACTGTAAGCTCTACAGGGCAGGGATCTCAAACCTCTTGTGTCAACCTCAACATAGCACTTAAATGTTTAAAGGGCGAAATTTATTAAAATCGGAAAAGCTCATTTTTGCTTTTCCAAGTTTAATAATCGCGAGAACACTCTGGGGATAATTCAGCATAGTCCAAATTTACCCTCCGATGCTTCGCCTCTGCTTGCACAGACTGTTATGCACTTGCTGATGTCCTGCATGTGGACATCAGCAAACGCTTTAAAGGCATTCCAGTCTCAGCGAGGAGACTCGAGTTGAACCTTGCGAGCCTCGCTGAGACTGGTATCCCTTTAGAGCGTTCACTGATGTCCGCTTGCAGGACATCAGCCAGCGCATAACAGTCTGTGCCAGCAGAGGTGAAGCATCGGAGGGTAAGTTCAGACTATGCTGAATTACCCCCATCTGAGTGATCGGGAGAACAGGTTGCACGTTCTTGTGATAAGTATCGCGAGACTTGGTGCATGCGATACTTGACGTGAGAAGCATTTTCTATAGAGTATATCCATGGAAAGGATAGCTAAACAGTACAGCTACCCTTTCCATGGATATATTGTATAGAAAAGTTTCTCACTGCAAGCATCATGCACCAAATCTCGCAATACTTATCGCGAGAACATGCAGCCCGTTCTCCCGAATGCTCAGAGTGTTCTCGCGATTAAGCTCAGAAAAGCTGAAACGGCTTTTTCGAGCTTTATAAATTTCATAGTGTTGTATCCTTGTGATCTTATACTGTATTGTTTAATACACTTTTCCCATGTCTGGATTTTATTTTTATTACTGAACTGTACAGCACTGTGTATGTTTGTGGCGCTATATAAATAAAAATATACATACATACAATTGTACGACTATTCTCCAGCAACTGGTGACCAAAGCATGACATATTGGGGACATTGTGCTTTATTATGATAATGCATGCCTATTGCCAGTATGTTCTTATTAATGTAGAAAAATACATTTATGGTAGCATGCTCTCTTTTAAAGTGAATCTGAGAAGATGACATCCTTTTTCTTCAATGTGTCCATTGATGCACTAAATAGTGAATATTCACAAGTGACTTTGCTACACTGCAAGGAAATTGCCACATAGTGCTTTGATATTTATTCTGCTTTTCTTTCCTTCTACTGTAGCTCATCATTTTCTCCAGGAACACCCTACTTCCCGGAATAATATTGCAACCTTATTAATGGCAGAATTGCTGAAACATGAGGCCGTTCATTTTTGCATTGTAACTCTGCACTTGAAATGAAATACAGTTTACAGTAGATATTATTCTGGAGCTTTTTAAGCGTAGTATTTTATTTAATACTCATTATGTTGTCCATTTTCTTGGAATTAGTTTAGTATGCTTCAGCCAGCTCTGCATATTATTTGTCCACCAGAGCTTCATTAAAGCAAAAACTCTCAACAAATATTACTTCAATTTCTTAGATCGTGATACAGAGCAGACTTTTCTGAAAAATATGTATTATATACAGTAACTGATTGGTCCTTATAAATATCAGACTAGGTCTAATTTTAGTAAAGGTTCTATACCTTTAATGTGGGAGGTCACCAGGTTCATACTTTAAAGACAAGTACTGTAGACAACATTTTTATATAAATAAAGATTCAATTGTTTTCCCATTTCCAGAGAAATGTCTGGGTCTTCAATATTTTATAAATCACTATGGAACTAGAAAAAGCTAAAAAGGGAATAGATTTAGGGTGCTTCAAAAAACATGTTTATCACATTTACATTTCATTTGCAAATGATTGAAATATAGTATATAACCAATACTGAAAAAATTCAAAATTCTTTCAACTCTTCCCTAAAGTTAAGACTAGTAAATAAGAGATGATCACATCTGCAGTACTGATTAAGTGAACTGTCTTCAGAAATGGCCACAAATTGGTCTGAAATGGACAATAAACAAAGGGTTTTCAACTCCACATTATTAACTTATCCAGATAGTCTGTTTACAATAATTCATCCCATGGTTGCTGTTTTGAGGGGAACAGTTAGTCCCTGGATTAAAATTTTACAGTCTCGGTTGCTTTTTAATTAAAGTGCCAACTATACTGTTGAAGTGAGCTTGCATTACTTTAGGTCACTCGGCTCCAGTAGTCACAAGTTTACTACTTTACTATTTTATTAGTGGTGGTTTCTCTTGCCAAAGAAGCAAACAGGGCAAGAAATGATTTCTTGAGTAGGGTATGTCCAAAATGTGCTTTAATGTGCTAACTCACATGACACAACGTTTCGAGGGGTAAACCACCTTTCATCAGGTGCAGTTTCATCAGGGTGGCTTATCCCCTGAAACTTTGTATCATGTGAGTTAGCACATTAAAGCCCATTTTAGATATTCGGTCATCCAGCATTTTCTTTTAACAGTTACTAAGGGCAAGGTGCACCCTGGAATGATACGTAAGCTGCTGACTTTTCTTCAGTTTTCTTGAGTAGGGTGGCATAGTCAGCTGAACAGTAGTAGGATGCAGAGTGACGCAGTGATAAAAATTCCACCAGTACGATGCAGTGATGTTATCATCACAATGTCCCACTAACTGTATTAGGTGAATAATACATCACTTTCTATGTAAACATATTTCTAGTTCATGTTGTCACTTTGTGGCAGACTTTATTGTCACTTTGAATGAACATTTGCATTATTCCACATTGAAGCAATGCCATCAACCCCCTACTTTACCAATAATTGAATAAGGGGATGTGGCTAATGAGTTTGAAACTTTAAGGGGGTTATTCTCTAAAGTCCAAATTGTTCCATAGAGGTGCGAATTCACCAGATAAAGACAGTCGCAATAGGTTGCTACTGTCGCAGTCACGTGTTTATAATAAGAATATTGTCACAGTCGCGACTTTATTATGGTAAAATTGTCGCGACTTTACAAGGGGGAAATTGTAGCGGATTTGCTATGGGAATCCGCCATTTGTGAATTCGACAGTCGAATTCCCACCTTAGTGAATAACCCTCTAAGTGTTCAGGCATTAATGGATAAGTACCACAGTGGTTTCCTTTCTGAAAACTAAGAAAATATGTCTTCAGGTTCAATTGTTCATGTACCCCAATTTATTCAGCGGTGTCAAACATAAGGTAAATTGTATGTCTAGCTTGAACATTATAACAAGACAAAAGGAACACCTCCATAATCACAGTCATGGATCAAGTTGCCAAACTGAGTTTTACACTCACTTTAATAGGGACAAAGTGCCATCAAACCACTTTATTAAATCTGACCTGGCACTTGCAATCTAATGCTCATTTGCATATCACTTTAGAGGCTTGGTATATAGGGAATGATTGAACCTTGTTCCCATGAGCTCCTCTTTTGCAATCTTTTCGCTATGAGTTTGCACTTTTCCTTCCATAGAAGCTGATTGTGTTTGCATAGTTCTCATGTAGGAGTTGGTACCTTTGAGAAACATTCTTTGCCTCTCTTTCTCTCCACATATTCCCTACAGTGGTCATGAAACTTGACACCTTTAACTACAACAAGTCTGGCAAACAATGGCACTCTTCTTCCTCCATTACACTCTATAGTGTTCTGCATTATTGGCTGAAATATTACCATCCTAGTGACACTTCCAGTACATAATGGGCCTATGCCCTGTAACAGGACAGTGTTTTTATGTTTACCAGCCCAGTAAGGCTCAGAATAAAGTACAGAATCAGTCTCTCTTTTGCTACATCATGCATCATTTAACAAAAGTTGTAACAATACAGTGGCAAATTCTATCTCAAAGGAACTGTCTGTAAAACTTGCATGTACTCATATGTGTTAGTCATTGTTTCCATAGAGGAAACAAGTTCTTTAGCATAGTTAAGACACACCTGGTTGAGCCAGTACTGTACATTTTCTGGCAGTTACCAGACGAAGTAGTTACAAACAACATACACCACCATTAGCTCATAGATCAGCTTCTTTGATTTAGAGTTTCTAAACCAGACCTGGGCCGCATCTGGCCCTCCAGCCAACACTGTCCAGCCCACGGGAGATCCCTGAGTACAGAGGCAGTGGATGCAAAAAGACCCACCACTTACCTCCGCACTGTTGGATATCCTGCGAGCCACAAGTCCCGACTCTTAATAGCACTAAACGTTCTGTGTACACGATCCGATGACGTCATTAGGCAGTGCTAGCTTTTTACTCGAGGTAACTCCTGGGCACAAGTTATTACTGCACAGGTACCTCTCCACATATTTTGTATATATATGCAGCAATATAATTATATATGGGAGGTGTACCCTACTAAGTGAGGGCTGGGGTGCTAGGAAACTGTTAGCTATAAATCACCAATTGTATGATTTAGTGATTTATATCTAACAGTTAGATACATATCACCAAATCACACACCCAGTGATCCATATTGTTGTGTATACGGTATTGGGTAGAACTGAGTTAAATATATTACTCTGACCCTCTAAAACCATTCCAATTTCTCATATGTCCCCATGGGAAAATTAATTGCCCATCGCTGTTCTAAACAGATGATGAAGGTCACACTTTTAACCTTGGTTTGCTGCAATCATACCCCCAGGTACATACCCACTAAGCTCTCACCACCATTGGGAAAAGTTTTCAGCATATGATTCTACATAATTATCTGAGGTCATTTTCTGTAGTGTGTTCTGCACCAGCTCATTTGCTGAGAGTTTTGGGCTGTGGACCAATGTCAGTCTTTTCTTAGTATCTCTATCTGCTGTTGTAGTGTTTAGCCATTGCTGTTCAACCATTTGAGCAAGCAATATTCTGTTAGTGTCTTTCTATAGTGCATGTGTTTGTGTAAGCTGTCTTACCAACTCTTACATCCCCTTAACAAATGTGTGTAACACTTCCTGCTTAAAGGAGAACTAAAGGTCGAATAAAAAAGAAAACATATAAAAAAATACCTTCTAGTAAGTTGAAACATTGCAGTCACTGCTTGAACTGTGCTGTCATTTCTCTTCACAGTGCTTAGGAGGGTACAGGAGCCAGTATGAAGCTCTACCCACGTAGTCAAATCGGAGTGCAAAAGAGCGTAAATGTCATCACGCTCATTGCGCCCCCAATGAGAATACTCCTCTCACCGGCACAAAGAGCATGAAGACGTGTACACTCTTTTGCAGAAGTCGGTGGAGCTTCGCTCTGGCTCCTGTATAAGCCTAAGCGCTGTGAAGTCTGCCTCCCTGCAATGAAATGACAGCACAGTTCAAGCTGTGACTGCAATGTTTCAACTTACTATGAGGTATTTTTTTATATATGTCTCCTTTTTTATTTGATCCTTTAGTTCTCCTTTAAGGATTTGCTACATTCACCTCAATCTTTTGCACACATCTGAAACACCATATGTGGGGAGTAATAAACTGAAGATGTGAACTTTAGACTATATAAGAAGTAGAAAACAGAATGTTCATTGCAATTGCAGTGTTTATTCACACCATTAAATGAAAAACACAGGCCTTCTTGGCAAACGTCAACTGAAACATTTCAAAGAACTTGCAGTTTTGTGTATACAATACAATGACACAACATCAGAAAGTTTGTTTGCAGTGTATAGCATAAAATTGTCACTGGGTATCCCGTATAGCAGCTTCCCTTCTTTATGTGTTAATATATTTGCAGAACAAACAATTTTTAAATTGCAGAAATTTATCTCAGAAAATCCTGGTTTGCTTCTTACAGACTGGAAGGCTATTCATTAAAGTGTAAATTTACCAGGTGTACTCCTTTTTCACTACACAGTGCATTCCCTTGGCGAAACATTATACAATGCATTGTCAGGCGTAGACAGTAAAATAATAGCAGAATGCGCAGTTATGCAAATTCACCCAATCCAATTAAAGTGAGGTCATTTCCATGAATCAGTTTAAAGGAAAAAAATATCACTCTAACCGTATCTATCTTAGATTTAATGCGAAAAATACCATTAACAGGTAGAATTGATAATAAGGAATGCGCCCCGGTTTATCTGTCATCACTTTGTCACATTCTGTTCACCACTGTATTAAAGTCACCAAAATTACAACATGTGATTTTACATCCATCTCTATGTGACAGTATTCCTAGGTCATGTACTACTTGGGGAGGAATTTACGATTGTGCGAAGTGAGCTCCGAAGCCTTCGGCTCACTTCGCACAGACTGATATGCGGTCACTGATGTCCTACACGCGGACATCAGTGAGCGCTTTAAAGGGATTCCAGTCTCGGCGAGGCAACTCTTTTGTTCTCGCCAAGACTGGAATCCCTTTAGACGAGCGTGCAGGACATCAGTGAGCGCATATCAGTCTGTGCGAAGTGAGCCGAAGGCTTCGGAGCTCACTTCGCACAATCGTGAATTCCCCCCTTGATCCCTTTATTTTCTTTTTCATTTTAGTGAACAGTAACCTTATGCCAAACCAGAGCCCTGCCATCGGCCCCCTTGCTTTGCCACTTAGATCTGGCAAAATTGTGTATTCAGGGGAGTACGCTTTGCCAAATTCATCCCTTCAATGCACCGTGACACTTTGTAAATAGACAATGCTTGAAACAATGGGGTGTGTAAGTCAGCAACCACCATAAAGTAACGAAATGGCCACATATTCTCCACTTCACAGATTTTGCTGAGTATGCAGTGTTGGGAAAATGGTAAATATATGCAAATTCACATCTATGCAAATGCTTACACCTTGATGACTGACCTCCACAATCACAACAAATCTTCCAGCTCATAGAAACAAATCCTCAATCCTCAACCCCCAGCTCCAGCTACTCACTGATTACCCAGCTGGTCTTGATTGTACTGAACATGAAACAGAAAGATCCCCCGACACTCCAAGTATTAAAAAGCAACTTTTATTGTAGACATTAAAAATGTATATAAAAAACACTCCAATTAGGCCTCCATTAGAGCATGCCATTCAATCACCTGTAGTGGGAGCCTTCGTAAAGGGAACATACAGTATATTCCCTTTACATACATATCTCACAAAAGGTGAGACTGCAACTGCCCATGTACATTGTCAAGTGGCCTAATTACATTATAAATGAGCTTGTCTACACTTTTAATTAGAGCAGATAGAAAGTTGCGTTGTGTAGGTGCATGGCACTACAAGGGAAGGAGGCAGGTCAAGCAGAATTGTAAATCCGAGCTGGCTGCAGATACACAGCCTATATTTTATCATACTATTATTTCCTTATATAAGGCTGCCCTTGCCTTATGCACAAGATCTGCTTTTATTGCTTCACAGCACCTAACTGTTTATATAACATCTGATCTTGCTTAAAATTGCCATATATTTACTAACAGTCATTTTCAATTGGCATGAGCAAAATATGATATTTTCAGCACATTCTTAGCCAAGACTTTTTCTCTCGGTTTGAGTGGAAGTTATAATAGAAAACAAGAACACAGTAAACTGTCTGTTATGTATTTCTTTTAGGTATGTGTTTGCGTGTATGTATAGTTATAAAATCAAATGCTTTAAAGCCTATACTCATTTAAAGTTTAAAACAGAACACAGACAGTGTGAACTTCCTTTCTATACTTTGGATTTGTAACTAGTGCTCACAGCTGAGATCCATAAAAATGCAAGTCATTCTGTAAAGATCATCACCATCTGTGCAACGTTGTGTTATTGGCATCCAACAAGCACATAAAGCTAAACAGTTATATAATTAAAACAAGTAGCTCATTGTGCTTTCTTAAGAACCTATCATTTTGATTTGCACCACTTAAAGTTATTGATATGTACTGTCATTGCCATAGTACATTTAAATCCGGTAACATCTATATACAAGGTTGAGAAGAAAAATATGTAGAAAACATCAGTAATTTGGTTGGGGTTAATTCACATGGATAGAACAGACTTCTGTAATGTCATTTCCCTCTCTATACCCAATTACTCCAGCATTCACCAGTCAATGTCTTTGAACCATTATAAAAAGGCTAAGGTAGAACACAGGTTCTGTTCCCATCCAGGTGTAGGCTATTATAGATTAGAGGTTGATGACTGAGAACAGGAGCTTGCAAAATGTTTTGAATCAAGAGGGCAAAATTTATTCAAATCAAAAGGGCTGATTTCGGCCCTTTCGAGTTTATCCCCTGTAGATTTCGGCTGTATGATCGGTAAAAAATCGATATTTTTTGATGGAAAGGTAGCCATACTTTACATTAGTAGTATGACTAACTTTCCATTGAAAAATACAATTGAAACGTTTTGATCGGTAAAAATCGAAATATCGATAGATTTTTACCAATCAAACAGCCGAGATCTACAGGGGTTAAACTTGAAAAAGCCGAAATCTAATTTAATAGATTTTGTCCTTTATGTGAATGTGGGTTTGTCCTTTCTGTTTATTGTGCTTTTCAGTAGCATCTAATTAGGTCTTAATGAGTTTAGGCAAATATGCCAGAACAGCCTCACCCTCTATTGATCTTTGCAGTAAACGAACATACCTCCTTTACATTTCTTATTGGGCTAAGACTGGCCCTCACTAACCTGTTTACATGATACAAAGTACAGCACTCTCTAACAGACATAACTGTCTAACAAAACTTATGACAATAGCCATATAATAATTAATGTAAATGGCAATACATGAGTATTGCAATACTTTGTGATACCTTTTTTTATTGGACTAACAGTCATTTTAAATAGACAAGCTTTCTAGAGGTTTGAAAATTTCTATCCATTTAAACTGACCATTAGTCCAACAAAAAAGGTATCACCAAGTATTGCAATACTCCTCTTTTTCTGCATCTGTGGACTGACACTACCAACTCTATCCTAACTTTTATATACATAATGTAAATTTGCACCATTAAGCGCACTAAGACATAGTATATAGTTACACTAACAGAACTAATCTCCTAAGATGTTTTCTAAAGACATTAAAAACATTCTGTCCTTTTCAATTTATTGAAATTGCATTATTTTTTTAATTCACTTCACTTTTTCATTTCCCTAATTGATATAGAACTGAAAATAAATTGTTCATATCGCTCAAAGTTGAAATTGATAAATATCAGTCTGTCGACAGCAGCACAATTTGCAGCGTTTTTCGGATAGGGTCACCTTTCCCTACAGATTGATAAGCAGTTTCTTTTCACAATGGCAATTTGTTTTCCAACTGTGGCTTAATGACAGGGCCGACTCCATAGGGAATAATATGTTTCCTTTCGGGTGGTAAAATTTGACTGAACACCTTCATAAACAGGTGAAAATGGTGATAATAAAATGTCACCATTTCAATAGTGTAAAATATTTAAAAAACTTTTTATTAATACCCCTTAAACTTTACAAAACTTTCAGTGCAAGATTCTTCTACACCCTAGTCCTCTTTATGGGAACCTACTGTTCTTTATTCAGCATCTTCTGTATCTGTGACAAAGTTGTTGTATTTCTCTAAAAAATCTTTATAATTATCTTCTGATTCCATTTTAGAGTAAAATACAAATCCCCCATAGACATTCAGATGGGGGTTATTCACTAAAGTCCGAATTGTTGCGTATAGGTGTGAATTGGACAGATGAAGACAGCCGCAAAAGGCTGCTACTGTTGCAGTCGCATCTTTATAATGAGAATATTGTTGCAGTTGCGACTTTATTATGGGAAATTTGTCACAATCTTAACTTTAAAAATTGTCGCTACTTTACAATGGGGAAATCATCGCGGATTTGCTATGGGAATCAGCTGTTTGAGAATTCGACAGTCGAATTTGCACCTTAGTGAATAACCCCCTCGGTCTATCTAAAATAAAATTAATTTCAAATGAAAGCCATTTGAATATAGGTTTCAGTGGAAAAATATAGTATACAATTCTCACTGGTTACTCACTGGAAAATCTAACATTTGATGAGTGATGTCACACTTTAGCTTTATTTGAACGGGAGCCTAAAAAGTAAAGCTTAATTCTGAATATTTGAACATTTTGTTTATATGTTTATGTTTTTATAATCCTGACAGACAACATAGTGCTTTACAGTGATTAGTAGTGCTTTACAGTGATTAGTCAATCACTTTAGTCATTGTCCCAGTTACGATCAAATATCCTTAAGAACACATTTTGGCGGATATTTATAAAAGTTAGTAAAAGTTTTCTCCTGGTATATTGATATCAATATACCTTTAATTATGGTCGAAAATATTGACATCGCCAATATCGTCGATATTTATTAAACCCCTTCTGACCTTTTTTTATCACTGAAAAGTGTTTACCTGTTTGAGAGTGGTAAAAACCCATTATTGCCTGCGGAGATGGTTTAGTAGACCCCACTGAAAATATCAATGATATCGATATCGATGGAAAAGGAGCTCAATTGAAAGTAATGTAATGTGTAGTGGTATTAATGCATCAATATTTATCAATATCGATCTTTTTCAATATTGATTAATTTTATTCAACACACAATTGAGAAAAATTGGAAATGTGATGAAAAGGAAAAAAATGATGAAAATGTAGTGAAAAGCAGCAAAACAGACTGAATTGTGGTGAATAGGTCGAAATTCCCCATTAGACTGGAACCAATT
>WMED01003386.1:0-22259 GCA_019650415.1 Pipa parva
CAACACTTTGGGGTTTTTTTTTGCTGCAAATAAGATATCAGTTCAGGTATTATTCATGTGAAAAAGTGAGCCATGAGATATACTGATGTGAATACCTAAAAGAGATCTTGATTTGTAGACTGGGCCCCAAGATGATACTGATGAGTGGGGTTTAATCAAAGCTAAAAGAGCAATCTGCAAAGTTGCTTCATAAAAGAGAAAGCCTGGGACATATTTGGCATGTAACAGACAATGAGAAATTAGTGAAAGAAATACTGCTGTATCCACTGCCTAATTTAAGGGGGTTATCGACTAAAGTGAGAAGTGAGAATTTGACTGTCGCATTCTCAAACAGCAGATTCTCATAGCAAATCCATGACCATGACAATTTTCCCATTGTAAAGTCGTGATTGTGACAATATTTCCATAGTAAAGATCCTACTGCAACAATATTCTCATTATAAAGACGCAACAGCAACAGTAACAGGCTATTGCAACTGTCTTTCACTGGCGAATTCACACCTTTATGCAACAATTCGAACTTTAGCCAATAACCCCCTAAGTGTGAAGAGTAGTATTTTAGAAAGCAATTAATAAAATAATGATTTAGTTAAATAGAAAATACATTATATTGCCCCTTAATGAGTAAAATTAAGATGAGTTTAAGGTTTTAATTTGTACTCCCTTTCTTACAGCAGTCCCTCCTCTCTTGCCTACTTCCTCTTTACCTGATCAGTTTGGAATTTCATGCCAGTGACTTGATCCAAAGGCTTATGAATTCTAAAATAACAGAGAGAAGAAGTTAGGCAACAACTCTTTGGGGTTGTATAATTGCAAGTTTCTAATAGACTTTCTTAGAATTCTCAAAATGCTCTGTCAACTCCCTGACTAAATATGTTTACACTAAATTTTTGAAAGGAAAAAGGTTAGATAAAGGATATTCAGTAAGAAACTGTAAGTATGTATAATTTTATTTATAAAGCGCCACAAATTTACGCAGCGCTGTACAATTCAGCGATACAAGTACAATACAGACAAGGGAAAAGTGCATTAAATAATACAAGTAAAATATTACAAGGATACATCAAATTAAGTGCTAGGTTGTGATTGACACAAGAGGTTGGAGGTCCCTGCCCCAAGGAGCTTACAATCTAAGTAAATTGAAAAGAATGGAAATTAGAAATATATACTGCAAAAATCTGTATATAAAATGTATTTATCAGTAGCAAATCAACAGGCACATAACTGTGAACTGCCCGATTTACATATGGCTTTCATAAGGGATCATGGCAAATGTAGTTGTAGTTGTCCGCATTAAATGTACATTATTCATATCACCTGTTCTATTTTAAACTAAGACAGCTTTTCCCTTTCCTCATTTATTGGTCCAGTCCACTGATTTCTTCTACTCTTCTACATTGTATATCAAACAATACAATTCTATTTGGTTTCCAATTAATACAAAGAAGTGTCTTCCCATTGAATATCCCCTACATCTGAATACTTTCATATTTAAAAAAGCAATCAGGTCTATTCGGGACTAAGTGTTTGCATAAATGTAGTATTTTATAGGAGAATGAACCACAGAACACAAAGGGAAAGAGAAGGCATCCACATCAATTGTACAAACATCACAAGAACCTTCTGGGAATATTCAGAGGGATATAACAGCATCTGGGCTTTTCTTTGTTCTGATGTGTTCTGTCCATATTAAAGTAATGAACAAGTTATTTATTCATGATAGTAGAAAATGGAAATGTAACATTTCTGATATCTTAAGCTTGGCACAATTTGGATTTTAACAGTTATCTTTGAAAATGGAAAAAAAAAAATTTGCTCTTAAAATGTAAACAAAATAAAAACGTTCATTATTTTATTATGAAAAAGGATCATTATTAGAGGAATAAATTAATAGGACAATCATTTACGGAGGACTAGTATCCTGTAACTACCAATCAGAAGTTTGTTTTCATAATTCTAGTTTCGCCGTACTAGTGAATGCTAACAGATGATTGGTTTGCTGCATGTTTCAAGACCCTGGAAAGATTGCCTCTGTTGATTCATTTCCCCATACAAGTCCTACATGACTTGACTTGATAGTACAGTTACTCTGCATTTAGGCATTCCTGTCATTGTATCTTCTGTTTATTTGCATTTTTCCATTGACTTCTTTAATAAAATGGCCAGAACTGAAATATAATGTCTAGTAATACAGAATTAGGTAATAACTAAATGTTATAATAAAGGTACATTACTGTTATGGCAGTTTAATAAATATATTTAATAGAAAGGTATACTAAAGTCAAAATATAAATGACAAGAAGCTTATCAGCATATGCCTTTTTATAACGAAAAATATTAATACATTTAATAAAAGTAAGTGGTAAGTGGTAAATTAAGAGCAATCAGTTGTTAAGAGCAAGTTCATCTATTTTACAGAACAGTGTTTAGCGGACGTTGTAAAATTATTTTCCTATAATTCCTGTTCTCCAATAACATATTAGGAAGAATAGGGATATTTTTGTAATACATGGGTTCTGTGGATCATTTAGCATGGTTCCACACTTCACATTTACACATCATAAGACTTTAAGTAAACACTGTGGGGTAATTCAGCAAGGTGCAAACTCACCTTGCGATGCTTCGATTCACCTCGCAAAAATGGTTACGCGTTGGCTTCTATCCTACGTACGCACATCAGCGCACGCTTTAAAGGTATTCCAGTCTCCTCGCGACCATGTGGTTTAAAGCGTGCGCTGATGTGCATGTGTAGGAGAGCAGCCAGCGCGTAACCATTTTTGCGAGGTGAATCGAAGCATCGCAAGGTGAGTTTGCACCTTGCTGAATTACCCCCTGTGTTGTACCATAGCTTAGGAATTTGCTTTTGACTTGAGGTACAACTTCAGCCACTGCTGAAAGTTCTGTGACTGCTTGATGTAGTGTTAAATATAGGGTTCCCTATATAACTATGGTCCCTTGTACATTGTTTTCTTCACCTGAGAAATAGGGGCTTGTTTTTACCAACAAAAAAAACTGAAAAACAGCTACAAAATCACAAAAATCACAAGTTTGACAGATACCTTTTGGGGCAGCTTACACTGGCATCTGCAAAAGAAACATTTAACATCTTATGCTTTTTTGGAAATGTTCCTGAGACACAACAGTATACTGCTTGTTGATCTATTTCTTAATCCTTTATAGAGCTAATTAAAGGAGTAAAATTACTGCATTTTTTGGGAATCTTCTACATATATCACTTTGCTATCTGCAGTTTCCAACTACATGAGCTCTTTTCAACACCTGCCTGGCTTTAGGGTCTTGTCGCTAATGGGTAAAGCGGTGGGGGACCTATCATAAACCCCCAATCTCCAGAACAGGCTGGAGATTTTGGGGAGTCAGCTTAATGCTGCATAGTAATATCTTTTAACTGTTCAGTTGCTGGCTTATTGTCTGCTTTAATGCTGATACAACATTTGTGTTTTGCTTTTTGAGTCATAATTAATTGGCTTTTGGCAGATCACTGCATTTTTTGTCTTTATATTTTATCTTTTAACATGTTTGCAACAAAATTTTATCAACGTCTCAATTATTTTGTGATGGACGAACTCACTCAGCTAATTAAACAGCATTTACTATGCCTGGACTGGCTACTCAGCTTCAGTTAGGATAAAACTCAGTGTTATGAACCACAGAATTTGTTTTTAGAGTATGCAGCACTGAGATTTGGGTCAAAACCATAAAAAGTTCCCAGAGGCGCTATCCTATTCAGTGTCAGAAATGTTAAACAATGCTAACAAAGACTACACTAAAATCAAGGTAGAAGCTGAACCTTGACAAATTAAGTGACTGGAAAATGAAATGGAAACTTATATTTAATGTAAACAAATGTAGTTGTGCGTCTTGGACTAAAGTGTACTTTGGGGGTAATTTCTGAGTAAAATCATGACAGGAGAGAAGTACTTGTGGATCATAAATAAAAAGCAATGTCAATCCAATGTCAGCAACATATTCAGAAGAGGAGTTGCTAAAATAGAAATAAATATAATTTTGCACTATAGACTTTTCTTGATTGTACAGTCCAGTCCTGGGTGCAGTTAAACAAAAGGATGTCCTGGAGCTGAAAAGGGTTAAAAAAGGGGGCAGCATAAATGATAAGGGGAATGGAGAAATTCAGTTACATTTATTTAGAGAAATAAACGTATCCAGGCATGACACAGAGCTATGAAGGGGGTGACATGATCACCCTGTATATCACACAGAACATTGTATACAGTGACTGAGCATGCAATAAACATCTAACCATTTTTGTTGCTGTTTAACAAATACCTTTAGTGATGCTTTCCACTGCATACAATCACCCACATTTTCACTGTGTTTTATTTGCATTTTACTGTATCAGAATGCATAGTCTGACACTGTCCTAAGGGCTGTGATGTTGTGGAAATGACTCTAGCAAAAACCTCTGATGATCTTCAAAAAAGGATAGAATAGTTTAGTAAAAGAACACAACGCTAGGGATGACATAGAATAAAAGAAACATTTTGTAGCATGACTGTGGCTCAGAAAGATTTTTTTTCCTATGGCCAAAGCTTTAAATGGCTGTTAATACCTTCATACTGGTCAGCAAAGGAAAACTTGAGTTGAACTTGATGGACTTGTGTCTTAGGGGATGGGTTTAGTCAAACCAGGGCAAATCTAGCGGAACCCCCAGCATTGGCCCCCCTGACTCCAAGGAGGCCCCCAGCAGCACTGCAGTGCAGTGCACTGCAGATTTACACAGCTCTGTCCTCCTCAAGCATTTCTAATCAGGATTTAAGAGGGAAGTAGGGATTGGCTCTTCCATTCTGTCAATAAGCTGCACTGGAGGAGAGTAGAGCCATGTAAATCTGCTGCAGTGCTGTGCAGAATGCTGCAGGGGGCAACTGTGGAGTCGACAGCGCTGGGCAACTGCCCAGTTTGTCTCCACATGATGCCAGCCCTGTGTGTTTTTTTTAATCTTTGCTAAATATGTAAGATATCAACCAATTTCTAATGAAACTTTAGATGTTCTAGTACAGTCTTGATTTTTTTTGAGGTGGTGGTGATTATTTTGAAAGGTGTTGGTGGTTGAGTTTTGATGGGGGGTAGATTTGAACAACAGCAAACTAATCCTTTAGAAAGATTCCTACTATGTATGTATATATTGATTTTAACATTTCTTCAGAAGCTTTACAAATAAATTATTCCTTAAACATTCGTTCTGGAAATGTGAATATAATTTTTCTCTTTGTCTCAATCTTTCATATTTCTACAGAGAATTTTTACGACTCCCATTTTTCTTTTTCAGTTATATTTGCTATATTATTGATGTGTTCAATAGGTAGTTACGTTTTCTCTTTTTCTTTCAAAGTATGATTTCTACAGAGCTGTATTTGCTGCAGATTCTTCTGAAATTTATAGGTTTGTATTACTCTATACACACATTCACACACACTTGACCTAACACATGGTTTCAGATTGTGGGAACATTTTCACAGTATTCATTATCTCTCATTCAGTAGAGATGGTCAGTTTACCACAGTTCAGATTTTCTACAACATTTCATCAATTGTAAAGTATGTATCAGTCTGTAATATGTCAAAATGTCGCCATATAATTCTAATTTCAAAAATGACTCATGGGTTAGTTGACCACATTAAAGGAACAGTTTAATGACCAATGGTTATTTATCCATTTGGCACTGTTAAATAAAAGTTAAACGCTTTTTTGAAGTATAAATTATTTAGTTATTTCCAACCTTTGCAATTGAGGGGCAGTTTGGTACTGAAGCTCCTTCCCTCTCTCAGCCACTTCCTCTTCAGCAGTTCAGTTTGGAATCTTTGATTGACAGGCTGGATAATGCAAAATCACCAATCAAAAACTTTAAGTCATCATCCACCTTATTTTTTTTTTTAATTCTTAAAGTTGTAGTTAACCCAACACAAGCAATTGTTAAAGAAAGGGATGAACCATTGACTTTCTTCTTACATGGATTTGATCCCTCTCTTTCTCAAGCCCAGTATCAGTGCACTATTGCTACTGACAGCATATACCATTAGATGTGAATATTGTAACTGCCGATAGTACTTCATTATCTATTCATTTTGACCTTCTTGAGACACTGTTATGTCAGTGGCGAAAGAATGCTGCATCCATCTGACTTTTTTTATATTTAAAAAAACTATTATGCGTTTACAAGACACATCACTTTCTTATTAATTGGGCTGGATTGTTCCTTTACAACAAATAATTACAATTTTACCAAATAATATTGGGTTGTGTCAACTAAGTGATATCACTTACCCTTTAAAAATAAGTGAATCTTTTGCTCTTGTATTCTGATAAAGGTAGGGTTTGTCCCTGCCAAAATATTGATTATTTTAACACTAGGTGGAATAAGTTGGTCTAATTCCCTAAGATAAACTGCATGTGCGTTCCATATCCTTTTATGTTTCAATAACTTGTTGCCATAATTCCTGGAATGGGACCATGTTTACTCATTCAAAGTGTACACAAGAGACAATAAGACTGAGTACACTTATATACAAAGTTGAGTGCCAAAGGTTCATAAAATAAACATTGATGCTTGTTAACTTAAGAAGTGTAATATTTCTTATATGTTTAACAGAAATATTTCAATCAATCAAACAGGACTTACTATACAACACATTTTAGGTACACACTTTATTGGATCTAAGGCACCCCATCTCTGTAAGGAACTTCTTTACTGAAGATACTGTTAACCTAGTCTCTACACCAGAATCCTGAAGATCTTGCTGCTTCAACTGGACATCTTAAAATATACAAAATTTTGTCAAAGACCCAGATTAATATAAACGGGTAGCCTTGACCCTTACCCTCTGGAGCAAGCTTCATTTGAAACTTACTGACTGGGCATATCTTTCACTGGTGAATCTTTGCCTCATTATAGATGAGCTTTCATAAAAAGCTGGTGGAGTCCCAAAGCACATTCTTAAATAAAGTACCTTCTGATCAACACCTTTCAAGTGCAAAAGATTTATTAAAACTATATAATGTTGTTGAAACATTAGTATTATCAATACGGTTGCTTTCACATATTTATAAAGTTTTTTTTTATCACCCAAGAGTGTTCACCTGCTTTTGGCTTGGGAAAATCCATTATTCCCTAGAGAATTGGTGCATTGGTTTAAAGAACAAAATAAGAGGAAAAGAGCTATATGGTGCACTCAATGTTTATTCAATAGGTGGAACAATAATAATAAAGGACATCAACAAAAAATGCAAGGAATGATGAAACGCTAAAACCAATTAAAAATACTTCCTGAGAAGGTACGACCCAAGCAGCTGAGAACACTGTAATCAAGTAATGAATTAATCAAATATAGCCTAAAAATGTGGTTATCAAAAAATAAAAGTATGAATAAATACCAGTCTAGAGCTAAAGTCAATCACAGTCCCGGTGTCAGTATGTAGCAAAAGAGAACTTCGATCCAAGCTAGTGCAAGGAGGTTCAGAAATGCAGAGCAAGTAGTGTTGTAACTGGCTCGTCAAAGCTGGTAAGCAGAGTGTAGTAGACAGCAAACATGGGACCGGAGGCTCAGCTGTGAGGGAGGAAAACGCCAGATGCGTTTCGCCTGTAAAGGATCACACAGGCTTCTTCAAGCAGCCAGTTGGTGCATTGGCTTAGCCACAGTTGAAAAAGTTTTTCATTCAAAAAGGATATAGATTGCAATCTGCAATGGAAAAGAAACCTAATAGAAAAACATTGCAAAGTGATCTTCTTTCAACTGATCTAAATTTATTGTTATCTATCTTTACCGATATTGATTATTCAGTTTTGGTCCTATTTAAATTATGGGAATAAAAAAAGTCCAGCAAATTTTAAAAAAATAACGTTGAAAACATTCAGGCAGGTTGAAACCAATTAAAAAGGCATAATGAGCTTAATATTGAAATTCAATGAAATATAAAATCGGCGTTGTAGGTGGTGCAAAACCCACTCATTGTTAGACTCCATTTAAAGTTTAAAGCTTTCCTTTTCCTCTCGCAGTTACAAATTTTACAAATTTTAACACCGTAGTCAATGGATATACAGTAACTGCAGTGATAATTTGAACAAATTCTTTAAAGCTAAATTTGGCATTTGAATGCAACATATCAGGATAGCCTGATATGTTAATGGTAGTTTATCTGTAGGATTTCATGTACCTTTACTATGTTATCGTATCTTGAATTATTGTAACTTATTGTGCTGTAATTCTACCAGAAAGTATTACATGACAAAGCTAGCGCAGCTACATCTGTAAGAAAGTAGCTAAGCACAGATCCTGAATGCTAAAGAGAATTATGTTTTGTGATTTTCTTTCTATTCTCAACCTTGGTTTGCAATCCGTTACCCGGCTTGAAATATATTGAGCTAAAGGATTTGAACAGCGCCCTTTTCTACATAAATATACAGATGGATCACAGGGTATTGCATAAATACATATAAAATACTTTGACCCTTTCGTGCTGATTACAAGATTATGTGCTCAGACTTCTTCCAATACATCCCATTTGCTGCGCAATAGGTTAACACGGTAGCTTGTACATTAGCTTAAAGCAATCTACATGCCAAAAGAGAAAAAAAAAAATAAAGATATTTGTCTGGCTTTGGCAATAATATCATTAAGAAAGTAATTTATCTTTTTAGAAGGCAGAAAATAAATATTTATGCTCTGAGTTGCAAACTTCAAAGCCAATTAAAAAAAATGTTCATAAAGAAAGATTGCTGAGGTTACTGAAAGGACAGTAGTATCCTTTAAATTAGCGGTTCTCAAACTTTTTGAGACCGCGACCCCCGCTGACGTCACCGCGCCGACGTCACCACGCCGCGCATGATGACGTTTCGGCCGAACGTCATCACATACGTGGGTCACGTGGTGACGTTCGGCTGAAATGTCATCACGTCGCGCGTCACGTGGTGACGTTTACGGCCGACGTCACTCCGCAGGAACCCTTATAAGAAGGGTTCCAGTGGGTGCTTCTGGGTGTCAGCGCGGTTCTCGACCCCAGTGGGATGGCCTCGTGACCCCCGCCGGGGTCACGACCCACAGGTTGAGAATCGCTACTTTAAATGATTATTTCTATTTTCTGTTTAAAGGGATAGTATTAACAAAAGGCAATCTTGCAATGTGTTCTAGGAAAAGTAATGCTTTTTCATTAAAAGGACACTGAAGCTTGTGAAAAAAAAGAGCTTTCTTTTTATTGGTCACTTAGGGTGAAATTTTCAAAAGTCGAAAATGATTTTTTTTACCTTTTCACCCATTTTTTGCCCCCATTTTTTCACCAATTTTCATCCATTTTTTGCACGTTTTCGACCAAAAATCATCCAAAGAATAGCCAAAACACAAAAAGGGTGGCGAAACATTCGAAAACATAAAAAGGTTGAAAAAGTTGTTTATGACTTTAGAAAATTTTGCCCTTAGTGTTATGTACATGTATTCTGTAAATTTTACAGAATAGTCACACCAATAGAAGAAAAAACAAGCACTTGGAGCAGATGTTCGCAACTAATCCTTGCCACTTCTCCTGTTACCTCTGTGCAGGCTGTTACTCATGTGCAGCATATAGATTAATAAGCAAATTTCACTCTGAGCTGTTTAAGCTGCTTTTCCCATGTTTTTCAGGGGGGAATTCACCATTGAGCGAAGTGAGCTACGAATCCTTCAGCTCACTTTGCACATGGTGTTATGAGCTCGCTGATGTCCTGCACGCAGACATCAGCGAACGCATTAAAGGGATTCCAGTCTCGGTGAGAACAAAAGAGTTGCCTTGCAGAGACTGGAATCCCTTTAAAGCGCTCGTGATGTCCACGTGCAGGACATCAGCGAGTGCATAACACCATGTGCGAAGTGAGCCGAAGGATTCGGAGCTCACTTTGCTCAATGGTGAATTCTCTCCATAGTCTCTCAGAGCTGCCTTGTACTAAGTTTCCTGAAGAAAGTAAAAGTGAATTTTAATTAGTTTTAAGATAGGGGGAGCATACTCAATTACTGGATTAGCAGAAAACCTCTTCTCCAAGTTCTTTTTTCTACAATTGTTATGATTATTCTACAAAATGGGTATGTCTAAACCTGTTATTTTAACACTTTTACTTAATACTAGGTGGCCATTAAATATAAATATGCTTATTTACAGGGTTTAGTGTCTCTTTTTAATGTGGACAATTTTGGCAAAAAAACATTCAGCTATAAAAACAGCTAAAAAAAATGTAAAACATGCAGGGGAATTGATCAACAGGTGTATTGTTTACAGAGGTCTAGTAACCCATAGCAACCAATCAAAAGTAGGCTTTCATAATACAATTTCCCTGTATCTCTGCAGTAAATGCTAACCGCTGAATGGTTGCTATGGATTTCTAGACCTCCTTTAATATTAACCCTATTGATCAGTTCACCTGATATTTATTTTAATACCAAAACGAATACCTTTTGCATTCAGTGTGGATGAGAATTCTTGTGAAATCCAGCCAGACCAACTCCATAGGTCTGATTGACCACAGACATTTATATTGCCTTGTTCTTTATGACTTTCACAATATGCAATTCTCTGGCAAGAACTGGGCTGGTCTGTAACATGCTGTAACTTCAGAGCATTTTACTAGCTGGTCCAGTACAAACATTTCCATTAATATTGATGTCAAAAAGAGTCACAACAGGGTCATCTGGTTTTGAGGCTGTGAACATGCAGGCATGCTACAGAAGCACACCTTCCTTCCTGATGTTTCTGTTATTGCCTTCATTGGATGCTGTTAACTTGCACGTGTAACACTACTCTGTGGAGTTGAATTTCTACCTATCTGAGGAATTGCATGTTAGCCAATCTCAGCTAGTAACTGTCTGTATAAAGTTGTCAGATTTAATTTGTACTTGCCTGAGCAAAAAAATGTTCTCATCTCACGCCTCTATAATTAAGCTTAATCACTTCTACTTTGAAGCTGTATTCTATCTGCTGCAAGTTTCCTGACCTATTTCTAGTCCCACTCAGTTGCAGATTTCTTGTACTTGCCCTGCTGCCACTAGAGGGAGACAAGCCTGCATCAAAGGCCATACCTCCTAGCATGGATTAGGTGTGAAGGCCAAATGATCCTTTGACTCTGAGCCCTGTGTTTAACAAGAATCAATCAGACTGTAGCATAGAGGGCCAATCCTTAGACAATCAGTATCATAACATTAAAGTTTTGGCACAGCTTTTCAGTTCACATTTTGGACACCTATTTGCTTAAAACAGCTGTACTTTTTCCCCAACAGCTAACACAAATGTTAAGGCTCCCACTTTAAACACTGGCATAATAGTGCAGAAATATTCTGGGTGCTAAAAGTTCTTAGTAAATGTTCAATACATGCAACACTTATTGATTAAGCACCAGCAAATGGACCATACTATCTGATAATTGTAAATAAAATAACAGAAAAAAAGTATCTGGAGATCAGCACATTAACACATTAATACAACTGTGTTCTGTATAAGATACCATAAGCAGATAATAATTATACAAAGGATGTGTAGCTTCAGCCTCTTCCTCTGAGGGACTCCTACAGGTGGATCTTCTACTTTGCCATTATCTAAGTTGGAAGACTATGGTCTGTAGTCACCAGGAAATAATTCAAAATCTCTTTCAACAGGGATGTAAACTGTTGTTACTAAGCTCACTAACTGAGACCTGAGGCATCCTGAATTCTATCCTATGTTGAATTTTTCCATGGAGACTAAATGGGACTTCCAGGCAAAAATTCAAAACACTTTTCCGGCACTCCAAAAACGTTTAAAATGGATTTTATTGAATTACCACATGGGTGAAAAGGTTAAATTAAAAACATTGCACAGGGCCTACGCGTTTCACGCTTGGCTAGCGCTTAATCATGACTAAATGGGAGTCAACCTGTGAACCAAAGCTAGTCAAGGGCTTTTCAACATTGTACGACACATCTGATACATGCATGGCATGTGTAAATGTGTTTATGTATATGTGTATATCTATCTCTACATCTGTATATATATATATATATATATATATATATATATATATATATATATATCTGTGTATATATATATATATATATATATATTTATATAGCATATAATCTAAACACTTTGATCATGTGATGCACAAATCTTTATTGAAACAAAAATGCCAGACACTACAGAGTGTACTTTCACAAAATGACCACAAGAGGGTAAATAGCTAGGTCACAGATAAATCATTTAGAGGATAGTACCATTTTTTATCATTTAAAAGTTAATGAATAGCCACTGAAGAGTTCAAAAACATATAATAGCAAGGGTCTGCAGGTCCAGTCTTTTTATACAGAGCACTAAACCATGGGTGTCTTCTATTTTGTAAAACAAAATAAAGTACATTTAAACCTTCCACGTGTAAAGTATTTTGCTAAAACAGCTTTCTTAGTTTTAGCACTACTCGCCATTTCATCAGTCATAATGTTTTAGTTTTGGATTGTATTACTATACTGTAGCTCGTTCAGAAAGACTACAGTGTCGCTCAGAGTCTAGGAAAAGATGAAGGGTATTTCAAAATGATGTTTTTTAAACAGGAAATTGATTGTAGCTTCAGTTCATAAATGACTAGTTTTGATGTCAGACACATCTGTTTATCAGGTTATAAATTACAAGCCGTTCTTATGCAAGTTTTAGTGCGACTGTGTATTTTATTACAATATAGTTATTTTCACAGTTCTTTTACACACATAAACCATCTCTGCAATTATATATGAATTTCATGGCAAGAAGCATTTTTAAAGCACGATTCAAGCAAGGTTATATTTGCTGCAATCAGGGATTGAAAGAGGTTAAACCCCAAATAAACTAGTGCATCGCTTTGTAAATCTGAAAATCAAATTCTGTTCCGGAAATGAAACAGCTGGACAATGAGCAGTAGCAGGTGTGAGTAAAGGAGATGGAACAGCATGAGCAAGACAAACCAATATTCCACCGGTTATAACAGATTCCTTGTTTTGCCTCAAGATGTTTTTTCTCATTCACAAATCCCTCCAATTTTCTGCCAAACTGAAAGATCCTGTTGTTATTAAAAAAAAAACCAAAAAAAAAAAAAAACCTCAGTAAATGCGTTGCTAATTGAAGTTAGGATTCAAACAAGAACATTTAATTTTTTTTTTTTTTTTTGAAGTATGTTTTTTTGTTGTTGTTTTTGGATTAGACTTTATAATCTGAATACATAAGAAAGACAAGATTAAAAAGCAGGTCTATCGAAACAGCAATCGTTTTGAAACATGATGGCGGATATTTATTGCACCTATTTCAACCTTTGCAAATTGTTTCCCTTTTATCAAAGCTTTTCAACGTTAATTTTTCATTTTGCTGGACTTTTTCGATTCTTCCGGATTTCTATAGGTTTGATAAGAAATCGTCAAGTATCAATAAATATCAATCACTTTCATTTCATATTAATATCAACATACTTTTTCAAAGGGAAAACTAATCCAACTGTGGCCATGTCACAGGACTAACTCCACAGGGAATAATGGTTTAAACTAAACTAAAGTAGCCAAACACTTTTATGTGAAATAATTTGACTGAACACCTTTAGAAATAGATTTTTACCACTATTTTACTAGTGCCAACCTCTCCCCCCAAATGTTTTCAAAATAAGAAAGTAGAAGGATAGAAGCAATAACAAGTGGTATGTTATTGGTAACTGCCACCTTCAACTCCCATGATACTTAGCTTTCCAATAGCTGCAATACTCAGATACGGGGGAGAGTTATTGACTAAAGTCCAAACTGTCATGTAAAGGTGTGAATTCCACTTCCCTATATTTGGGTATTCAGCAAACTCTGCGACATGGTGAATTTGCCTGCTAACAGCAGTCGCACACTACACAATAGACTACTACTGACTACTACTGACTTGGTCATGAATTTGCTATGGGAATGCTCTATTTGTGAATAAGGAGTAGAGAATCAGAGCGTGGCAACTCGAAATGCTGAGAATTCCCTTCGACTGATGAGAATTCACTTCGACAGTTGAATTCTCACTTTGATCAATCAGTCTATTTGCACCATCCATCCTTGTAGCTCCCATCTCAAGTTCCAGATTTGTACTCTGAATTTGCAATGGTGTTAACCCTGAGTGTACCAAATTGACAGTAAGCGCTTAAGAGTTTTTTTTATAACAAGCACAGTGGATCATGTACTGAACAGACTTCAAGTAATAGTTGCTCTAATTACCTTTCACTGCAGCACCAGTGTTTGTCAACCTGTCAAAGTTTTCTTGCCAGAGTGTTCAGTGTGCCAACTCACTGTAGGGTATTGTACTGAGCACTCTTTGTTACAGAAAGCACCTGCATGAGATTACAAGCTAACATACATATAAGATATAGACATCCCTTTACAGGCTTTACTAACTAAATGCTGCAAGCAGGCTTTGTAGTCTATCTTAGAAAACATCAATTGTAAGTGTAAGTATAATTGTAAGCAATAAGAGTAGACATTTTAGGAGTACTAGGATAATAAAAACCAGCTTTTGATTAGATGTTATAGATTACTAGACATTAGAAAACAATTTCCCTTATTGATAAATACAATAACATTTTTGTGGATCAATGATTTGACAACATGACAAACCTTTCTGATTTGTTTCAACACTTTTCAATGATTTTCAATGTTATTTTTCAATTCGCTGGAGTTTTTGATCTCCCCCATTTACATAGGGCCAAAAAGAAATTCTCGGTATCGGTAAGAATGGATATTGATAAATGTCAATCAGTTAAAAGCGATATACTGTACTTTGCAGTGTTTTACTGTGACATCCCTCCTTCCATTGCAGAAGGATATCAACATCTTTTTTTCAATGGGAAATATGTTTTGACCAGACTAGTTCCACAGTTTTTGCCATCCTGAAGCAGGAGAACACTTGTGGGTAATAATATTTGACTGTAATAAATAAGAGAAAACAGCAATATTGATAAATTCCTGCTATTTCAATAGCAATAAAAATTTTTATAAACATTGCTCTTAGGGGGTTATTCACTAAAAGTCGGAAATGTTGTGTATAGGTGTGAATTCACCAGATAAAGACAGTCGCAATAGGCTGCTACTGTTGCAATCGCGTCTTTATAATGAGAATATTGTCGCAGTCGCAACTTTATTATGGGAAAATTGTCACAATCTTAACTTTTAAAAATTGTCGCAACTTTACAATGGGGAAATTGTAGTGGATTTGCTATGGGAATCCGCTGTTTGAGAATTCGACAGTCGAATTTGCACCTTAGTGAATAACCCCCTAATTAGTGTTACAGAACCAGGACTGGACCCCGGGACCACCCTATTCCTTTTCCTCATATATATAAATGCAAAATACATCAGATGGCTTAACGAGCAGATATTTTAAAGAGAAATCACTTTTTATTAATTGAAGTCAAACAAAATAATTTTTTTTAGGTTTCTCTTAGCATCCCTTTATTAAATGACATTAGTCTGAAAATACATTTCAAGAATAATTTTACTGGATCTCTCTTTCAATTTTTTATTTTTTTGTACCATGCCTTTTAAATTATAAACAAATGTATTTCCGGTTTTTAAAAAGTGCAATAAATCAGTTCTCCTTGAAGCAATAATAAGATTTGTTCTTGAATGTAAAATACATAAAAAAAAAACTAGCATTGCTACACACAACCTTATTATTTTAAGGCCTCTTGTATTTTTTCCAAGTTGACTATGAAAAGAATTGTGAAAAGTAACCTGCTTCAAATGATATACAATTGATTCACAATACACAATATATGTAAATGACATTAAGCTACTGTCATGAATATCTGTCTTTTCTTGTGCTTTTATAAAAACTGTCTGCACACACGGTACATGCCAAGTTTGATGGTTACAAGTTTCTAAAGTCTTAAGGGATAATTTTATCAATCTTTCAATCTGAACGGGTGCAGCCTTAGCATGCCCAGATAAAATAAAAAAAAATTGAACACATCGTTACCTTTTAGTAATAGACAGCAATTTAAAGAGAGACTGAAACATATTATTTATAATGTCAAAGAACACAAAGCTACTCCAGTCTGAACAATTGTCTTTTCAGGGTAAGAAACTGTTCTGGAGTTTATACTTTCTTTTAAACTAAAAACAACATTTTCTTTTTTTTAGATTCCTCTAAATGTTTCCTTTTTGTTGTTATATAATGCCTGATGTAACGGAAAAGTAAATGACCTGACTCTGAAATTATGAAAATATTTTCTTTTAGGTATCAATATCTGTTATTCCCTTGATGACATGCCGCCATTTGCATGAACCAGGAAGTTTGTATTGTGGTCTACAATCTAACTAAAAGCATTTACTTGGCATACGCGAATATGTAACTATTTTTTTAAAACTGGAGACCAGTTGGTCTAGTGGTAAATATGCCCCAACCTCCACAAATAGCTAATTACAGTTCAAAATATTGCATTCACTGCTATGTCCTGAGCTATGAGAGTTGATAAATCCTTAAAAAAAACACACAGATTGCTGTCATATGTCTGGTTTGATTGTACTTTTAACCAAAAGGTGGAGGTTGTACATTGCACTACTTGTGTGATTATTTAAGAAGTGTTTGCCAATCTGTCTGCTGGTTGCATTATGCCCATGAGCGTCCACTTAATTCATAAGGGGGATTGGCAGCGTGATGTCAATATGTCATTACCATGTCACATGATGACTCAGAAGAATGGAGTACACCCAATGCGCTCATTTGGGGTGAGGAGGCTGTGGACCATGGCAATCTTCCATGGTGGGCCCCCTTGCCCCCCAGACACCCATGGCTATGCCCCAACCTTACAAAGATTCATATCCACAAACATAATTGATTTTATAGCTCCAGTCTCCTACTCACCATTGGGAGCTCTTCATGTTGTAGTTTTTGTATTCCTCTCCACTGGAAAATTTCATTTTTATTAATAAGCTGGTCTCCTATGATCATGTGACTGGTTGTTCATTTTCATCCTTTGGAGCTTTTCCCCTGTCTACTTTATTATAAAACTACTCCTGTATCACACCCACATGAACAGTGGCATTTAAAAGCCATAGTTAAATCAAGAAGGAACATACAAAATGTGACCATTGTATTTACCAGTTAAATTATTTGCAAACCATGCAAATCATAGTCTTCAGAACTGGCTATATTAAGTCATTTGTTAATAGAGAATGCTGGATGACCGAATATCCAAAATGTGCTTTAATGTGCTGACTCACATGACACAATGTTTCGGGGGGGGGAGGTAAACCACCCTTCATCAGGTGGCACCTGATGCAAGGTGCACCCTGGATCGATACATAAGCTGTCGACTTTTTTTCATTTTGTTTTTATTGTGTCATTTTCCAGCATCCTTTTCCATGTGACTTAGCTGGACCTGGCTTGTATGGCTTTCACTCATCCTTTTATGCATCACCCCAATACTGTTTCATTTTTGTAGTTCTGTATGTAAACTTTCTAGTACAGATTTCATTCACTTGTCATCTTGTTTTGGTTCTGTTAGACAACCTCCTCTTTCCAGAGCACTCAAAAGCACAGCAGGTTTAGAAAAAAATAATAAGTGCTGATAGTTTCAAGGTACATACATATTTGCCTTTTAAATTGTGCTCTCCTGCCTATAAAATGTTCATTAGCTGCTACCAATTAATCTGCTTAGCAGGAATCCACCTGGAATACACTACAAGAGAAAATACAATATTGAAAATGTTACTACATGCTTCTTAACATATTGCTCTGTTTTAATCTAACTGTTAGCAATTATGTACATAGGGGAAAAAAATAAATAAGCACTTAATGTCAGAACTACTAATAAAGACACATATTTGACAATGCCATTCAGCAGCCCTCCCATCTGATGGTTTTTAGCTTGTTCAACAGCATTACATTCCTTGTTAAAATTGGCCTGAAAGGGCTTTACGGTTCTTTATCTGATCAATGATTTTAGCCTTCCTGTCCTTCTGAAATTTGATACTTCCTCCTTGGCTCCCATAAATATAGCAGGTCTTATCCCTCTTGATTATCCAGGCTTAGATTATTACTACACCTATCAGTCGACCTATCAGATTGTCTCACACATGCACAGGAATGACAAATGCCTGGATTTGGTGAGAATAGGATCTGAGAAGACAGAGATTTCCAGCACTTTGACTACACTAGGACACAATGGCAAATACCAGAGGTGAGATGCAGCAAAGCACTGGTGGACCAATTTAAACAAAAAAACAGTTTTTAAACTTTATCTGAGGTGGACCATAAATAAATCTGCAGTTATCCATCTTCTTCAGTGGGACTGCTGAAACTGAGAGTGAACGGGAACCAAAACCACATATCCTACCTCATAGGGAACTACCTAAATGCTCTCTCACAGCTATAGCTGTACCAGCAAATAAAGAGGACGTGAGCAAGAGAAGCAGGTTATTGATTTTTTAATTTTTTAATATGGAAAGCAACAATGTAGTGGAGGGATTAAGATTCCTCAGGAAGACCAAAACAGAAGATGTTGCTCTTCCATGGACTACATGGTCATATTGTAGGTTAATATGGATGCCCTTTCATTGGGCTACATATTTATCCAAGTAACAGGGCAAGTAAGCAAACCTTTTTAGAATTTTACTTACATTTATACATCCTACTTTGAAAACTATACGTATATATATATAAATATGGGTGAGTGGCAAAATGTGTTATCACAGTGAAAATGCAGAAAATGGTACATTACCAGCTTTAATATTTTTAATGAAAAACATACATTTTTCACCAACCTCATTGTAGTAATGTTGGATTTATTTCTGTTATTATTTCCTTCTTGCAAGCAGATGCTTCAATAAAAGGAGCAGCTATCAAATGGTGGTAAACACGATATTATTGGCCATTTTTCAGTAACAAATGTTGCTAAAAGGAACATTTAGCCAATTTAATAAATACCCCCTTGGCACCCAGGAGAACTATAGTTACAGTTACTAAATATACTTGTTATCTTCTATTATTCTCTCCTTTTCTCCCATTTTGAATATTAGACAGAAAACTTTACAGTTTATAGACCATTAAAGGGGATTGCAAACGTGGGATCTTTTCTGCCATAAAAAGGTAAATCACTGTTTCCAGTAAAATAAAATAAAAAATGAAAAACACAGTTAATAAAAAAAAAAAACTTTTCAAAGAACAACTAATGAGACAAAGCTCAAGACTGAGAATGTCCTGAGCAACTGAGAAGCCAGGACTCAAGGGACCTATAGTTCTTATATATATATATATATATATCTTTACATAAATACATAAATATACACACAGAGGATGGTGTCAACAGGTGCATTTATTTGGTAAGTAACTCATTCCAACCGATCAGAGATGACTTTTATTATTCAGTTTACTATGTACCAGTAAATGCCAACTGTTGACTGGTTGCTATGGGTTATTAGACCTCATTGAATGAATTCCCCTGGGGGTCCATACTCATGAACTGAAGAAAACTTAGGGTAGTATTCTAATTTAGGAGCTCTCTGCGATAAAGTGGGCATCTAGCGAGTGGGAGTGTTATATTTCTGTCTTTAATATACAACAAATTTATTATAATGTTTTATTCAAGTCAAGCAGGTTTGAATAAAACACTTGAGCACACTAGACAGATGCTGTTCACATGTAAACTATACTCAGGCATTTATATATATATATATATATATATATATATATATATATATATACAGTATAAAAGGTAGGATAAAAAGGTCATCCACAGTCCACAGATGCAAAAAAATGAGTATTGCAATACTTGGTGATACATTTTTTTATTAGAATAACAGTCAGTTTAGATAGACAAGCTTCCAATAGGTCCGTCCTCCCTTTTTCAAGTCTTCATGCAAGACTTGACTTAAGGGGGTGTCCATATGACATCCTGATGGTTTTAATCGTTTGCAACTTTCCTATGGATATTTTTAACTTAACTTTGGATTAAACTTCTCTGAATTTAATCGAGTGAGTGCACTTTATTTTCTTCTTATCAAGACTTGACTTGATCTAAACTGACTGTTAGGCCAATAAAAAAGGTATTGCCAAGTATCGCAATACTCATTTGTTACATATATAAATATATATATATATATATATAGATAGCAAACATAGCACTGCACTTCACCTACTAATGTCCAATTGATTATCTTGGTGTATGTAGAAAAAATAACATACATATAAAATGCTATAATACACAAGGATTTTTAAGGAAAATACAAAAAAGCTTTATTACTACATCACCTGAGTTGACGTTTCAGTCAGCAAATGAGACCTTTATCAATTAGGCCTTTATTCTTGATAAAGGTCTCATCTGCTGACCGAAACATCAACTCATGCGATATAGTAATAAAGCTTTTTTGTATTTTTCTTAAAAATCCTTGTGTACTGTGGCAGTTTATATGTATATTTATATACAAGGAGTGCAGTGGGCTTAGTGTGCCCAGGTGTCTTGGGCAGAAGGTCGGGCACTCACAGCAAGTGGCTGGGCTTAGGCTGGTAGCAGGTCTTAGGTCTAGAGGCTGGTAGAGTAACCTGGAGTGAGAATCATTCAGGTTGAGTTTGTCCCCGATGCTGAAAATGAATTCCTCTCTAGTTCCAAAGTAGTGGGTACTTAGGCACAACCCAGAGAGGAGTGATAGAAGTTTCTGACTCTTGTTGCTAATGGAGGGTAACTATTCAATATATACAAAATTATGTTCTATGTCCTTAAGATGCATACTGTACAATAACTTCAAAGTGTGCTACTGTCTGGTGCTCTGTGAATAAAACCGTTCCTGTTTGTAGAACCTCTTTCACCCATGATTGATTTAAAGGTACAGGCACTACTCCTAATGTAAGCAGAGACTAATGGAGTTATTGACTGAAGTAAGAATTCGACTGTTGAATTCTCAAACAGTGGATTCCCATAGCAAATACGTGAACATGATTTTCCCATTTCCCGTTGTGACAATTTTAAAGTTGTGACTGTGACAGTATTTCCATAGTAAAGTCACACCTGCAACAATATTCTCATTATAAAGAAGTAACTGTGACAGTAGCAGTTTGTTGTGACTGTCTTTAGCTGGCAAATTCACACCTTTACGCAACAATTCCGACTTTAGCCAGTAACCCCCTGAGTGAAGCTGTGTACAGAAATCCATCCCAAGAGTGGATGTGCATATAAACACAAGGAAAGTGTTCGCAATAGAATTACACTTGTAAACATAAACAATAGAGCATGGATAACACAGCACAAAAATATATTTTACAATTATTATTCAGCATAAATAGGGATAATTTTAAGGTTTAATATTTAGTGCAGGAGAAAGTGAGAGGTGACCTGAGATAATTCAAACTCTGGATACAAATGGTCTGATTTCCCTGTGACTGGGCTGTGGGTTATTATGCCATACAACAGAATTCCAAACCGTACATGATCCAGTCATTCTATGTCTGTAATACAATGCTGAAAATATTGCATATGTAATAGCTGAATTGTATTAGTGGCAGGATCACATTTAAAAAGGTTGTATTGTATGTTCTCTTTTGAGGCATTTCAGAATGACAGTATGCATCAGTAAATCCAGTTCATAATACTCAGAGTTATGATAATAGAGATTCACAGTCAGGTCAGAAAATACTTTATGCTACAGAACTGAAAAAAGGAATGCCAAGAATTTCTACATGACGTTATTTTGCTTTATGCTATAACTGTAATGGAATGTTGAATTTCCATTTACGTATAAAGATAGTTGCTGGACAATAAAGAGAACTGCAATCATTTTCATATAGCCTGGGTCTTTATTACACACTGATAACTTTTTTTCCCCTGAGTCCCAGTTTCACTTAGCCACTCAATAGCCAGACATAAGCTATATGCAAATGACTTGTTAGAATGGTACATTGCTGACTCGTCTATTTCTCCTTCACTTTCTTAAATTCCTGCCAACAGTGTCTAGCGTGTGGCTTTTTCAATCAAAACGGTTTGATTGAAGAATATAGGCCTTATCTGGATGTTGACGTGTAGATTTTGGATGTTATAATCTGCTTGCTAGTGGTGGAAATATGTATGGTGTGCATTCATTTTTTAAACTGCTTTCACTGGCTGAACCCTGAACGGAGCCTAGTTTTAGATTCAAAGCTTGGTGATTCGTTCTTTAATGGAGCTAGGCTTAGTTGGGCTATCACATTCTTTAGTTTCATGTAATATATACACTCACCGGCCACTTTATTAGGTACACCTGTCCAACTGCCCGTTAACACTT
>WMED01003387.1:0-22257 GCA_019650415.1 Pipa parva
CTGTTTGGCAGGTGATCCCACCCATCCCCTTCATAGATTCTTCAACCTGCTTCCCTCAGGAAGGAGAATGCGCACTTTAATGGCTAGGACCAGTAGACTGAAAAACAGCTTCATCCACCAGGCTGTAAGATCTCTGAACACTCTCCCTGCTCTGTCCCCCCTGCCTTATCTCTCCCCCCACTTTCTCCCCCGGTAATTGTAATTTTCAGAAAGCACTTGATTGACTTAACTTTGACTTACTCGCCTATATGTGCCACCCCCCTCCCCCCAGTTTTTATTACTATTTGCTCCATTTGGCTACCTCATTGAACTGGTATATTATGCGCTTTCATTTTTCTTTACTTATTTCTTTTTTTTTTATTTATTTATATCATGCACTCCATTGCACTTTACTTTGATTACTTGATTTGTAAATCACTGCCTTTTCAACTGTCATTTATGCTGGAGACTGGAAAGATGAGTAACACAATTTCAATCCTTGTATGTCATTATGTACATATGTAGAATTGACAAATAAATAAATATCTATCTACATCAAAATAACTGTTTTATAAGTTTAAAATTTACAAGAAGCTTTATGCAAATTTTAGCGCAACTGTGTATTATCAAATATCCCACAACAGCCTTTTCCTTTGATGTCCAACACAAAACACTTCCCAGTTATGTTTTCTTTCTGTTTCCCTTCTATTCTTTTAATTTAAAGCCCCTGGTGCTATTTGTATAGTTTGTTGTACCCTCACTGCATCCCTCCTATACTCTACCACAGTGTTTCCCAAACTTAGTTTTCCGTGGCCCGGTTATGTTTGTTTTTATCCTTCGTGACTCACTAATTTTTTTGCATACCCTGGTGTGTACCTTCACCAAACGAAAGAGCAATGCAGCGCTTGCTCTTTTGCCTACCGCTTCGATCCCCCAAAGGGCTGTAGACTAGCCGGGTGCTCAGGAAGAAACGGACAATCTTCATAAAAGCAAATTAAAGATGCTTCCGGCACTCCAATCGTAAGATTAAAAAACGCTTTTATTTCATGGCCATGACTAAGTGCTACGCGTACAATGCGTGTTGCGTCATGAAGTAGCCGGCTCATGAATATTCATGAGCGGTGCCGTGCTCGAATACACGCTCTCGTGACCCGGCATTTTTCTTTAGCGGCCCGGTACCGGGTCGCCGCGACTCACCGTTTGGGAAACGCTGCTCTAGCACCCCTACATCCCTGGCAATTCAACCTTCCATCAGTAAACCCTGAGCCACCAGCCGAGCAAGCAATCCTGGGGCAAGAAAGAAAGGATTTAAATACCCCCCACATCTCCCTCTGTGAGGACTGAGGGCACTGTGGGTGTAACACGATTTTATTTCTATTTTTCTTTAAATATTTAAGCATCACTCAATATGCACCTTACTATAAAACATGTCGTTTAATAGTGCGGGATTTTATGGAAACTACTTATTCAGAGAATGTACAGAAACCGCCACTGCTCAGTACAGACTATATAACAAGCAGCACACTTCCTGCTCTGGATCACGTGACAGGGAGGGGCTAGCTTGGTCACCTGATCCACACAGTCTTGTGATCCACCGGCGGCACTGACAGTTCAGTGTGGTCAGGGATCGCTGCTGGTAGAGCCATGGCTGTGCGGTTGGTGTCCTTGGTTATCGCATTGTCGCTGTACCTACCGGGCTGCACACGCGGAGGCTCGGGTTTTACAGAGGGGCAGGAGACTAAGCTAATGGTAGCAGAGGATTCGCCCTTTGGTTCCCTGTGGCCGCTTCCGCAATCAGTGAACTTTTCTGCCGAGTATTACTACATTCCTCCGGCCACCTTCAGTATAGTGCACGGTGCCCGATCCAGAGCCGGCTCTTCCTGCGTGCTGCTGCAGGATGCCTTCCGCAGGTGAGTCTGGAAGTGCAGGTGCCCTGGGAGCAGCCCCTGACTAGGTAGTCTGCATTGCTTTATGTCCACCACCCTCTGTTTAACTACAACTCCCTACATCTATTATAAAGACCAAAAAAAAGAGTAAAATCCCATTTGGATTAGCTTGGCAGTTGTTTGTATTACAGTTAGTCCTCGGGTTACGACTGCCTCGAGTTACGTCGTTTCGGGGTTACGACGGCCTCGAGTTACGTCGTTTCGGGGTTACGACGCTTTATACGATGCCTTGTTCCGACTTACATGGTTTTGCGATGTAAGTCGAGCCATACTGCATGAACGTATGATCCGACTTACATCGAAATTCGGTTTACGCCGCCGCGTAAGAACGGATCAACGTTGTAAGTGGAGGACTACCTGTAGTGGTTAAAATCTTCTCTATGCAGGGGAAACCACAATTTCTATGATTTTGAGAGAGTTTCTCTTCCTTGTAGTTACAGAAGTTACCTGTTAAATAAACAGAAACCTGAACAGTCCTGTTCTTCCCCATGAAGTGCCTCCAATAGCCCAATCTGGCTGCAGAGAGAGAGAAATAAAACAAACCAGTAGAAATCAGGAATTCCACTTCAAGCATAACATTTTGGGTGGGATTAACTGCTATGCCAATCCAAATAGCAATTTTCTTCCTCTGGTGTCACTGGTCCTTTAATGGACATTAGGTAATGTGACCCCAGGCAGGGAGTGGCAGGTAGAACCCAATCTTGAAACAACTTTCACCTTCCTGAAGATGATTGGGTTTAGAAGTAAACAGCTAAAAGGTGTCGGGTTGGACATCTGTCTTCCTGAGCCCAGCTCGGTCCTAGGTTATTCAGATGGGGATTTCTAGTTATGATACTTATGAACCCTTTTGTTTTTACCTCTCAGATCAGCCTTTTTATTACTTGAACTCTGAAATGCAGTAAACCTAATAGATTTCAGGGCATAGCAGGTCAAAACGGAGGATAAGGAAATATCATTGAGACTTTGAAATATATTTGGGGAATGTAATATTCAGTGATGGTGATAATTAAAGGGGAACTATAGTGTAAATTGATACTTACCTGATTGATCTAGCAGCAGTCCACCCAGACTGATTTAGGCATGCGAAGGAGGTTAATTTCGGCAAAACTCAGGAGGAGCAGGTCTGTGTGAGAGACTGATGTCACTTATGTGGACACTTCATATACTGCTGCTAGATTGATCAGGTAAGTATTAGTAAACACTATAGTTCCCCTTTACATAAAGCAAACTGCTAAATAGCTCCCTTTTATGTCTAGATGTAAGATTTTCAGACTAGTATTAGTGTATGTTCAACACCTTATACAAAAGAAAGAGCTCTTTCTTTTGTATACATTTTTTCATGCTTACTAGCACCACCCTATATTTATTATTTTAGTTATTTCTTTTTTTTTTCGTTTGCTCGCTTCCTATTCTTTGTATGCTCAGGACCTTCATGGTAAAAATCTTTACAATTCAGTTAGTTCTGTTATGGAGCTTATGCTTCTGTGCAAACAATTGCAGAAATGAATGTTGAGTCATTAACAGCATAATAAAAACTACACAAACAACTATTACACTGTGTAGTGGGTTAAACATTCATATGGTATATTATGTTTGCATTTTGTAAGTATAGCATTCCCTCAGTTTAGTTCTCATTACCATTGTGGCTTGGAATGCTAGCACATTTTGGGTGATTCTGGATGCAAATGGAACATGAGACTAGATTTTCACATAGTATCAGCTGTGTACAGTTTTCATGTAATGTGACTATAGGCAACTATGGGGTTTATTTACAAAAACAGCTGCAAATTTTCAAGGTGCTGTAACCCATAGTAAACAATTAGGCAATTTGTTAAATTACTCAAAATGCAGTAAACAAATTAAATCTAATATGTGATTGATTGCTATGGGTAACAACAGCAATGTAAGTTTGTACCTATGTTTTACAATAGACAATTATATTAACTCCCATGGGTTGCATTTGTGTGACTTTCATGCAGCCTCAGAACCAAAGAGCTGTGGTTTTTAGTGACAAATTGCATCGTGCCAAAGCTGTATTGATTTGCATTTGTGCAGTTATCTACAATCTGCATGCAAGTTTCAAACCCTTAAATGCAGAATCTTTGTTTTGAATTTCATCTGCAATTTCCATCCCCATGCTTCCACATGGACCTTATTTTTCAAACATGATTTTTATGGAAAAAAAAAAAATTGCTCTATGTATGGTAACTGATTAAAGGGTCAGCCAGTCAATTGGTTAACAATGACTGAGCAGGTTTGGAAATCTGCATAGTCCTTAACCACTATTGTTATGGCCAAATTCCCAAATCATTGGCAAATTCAGCTACAATACACCAAATCTTACACAACTTTTGTCTATATTTGCTGATATAATAATTTGGACTTAGTGTCACAGGAATTGGATCACTCATTGGGTCCAGTCAGTCCGGTTGGGTGACTTGATTTTATGGTCCTGAATGAAATACTCTGTGGCCTATGTCAACAGACAAATTGTTCATGTATAATCTTTATCTAAATGTAATCTACTTTAACCCCCTTCAACTTCTGATCTACTTTTTTATAAATCTATAAGCCTTTGAATACGTTTCTTATGACCACTAATTATAAAGGAATATTTATTAGAAGTGTTGAGCACCAGCCCTGTACTTTTTGAACATTGTTTCTTTAGTTGTTTGAGTCATACCTACTTGGCAGGCTTTTTGTTTGGGTTATCACTTTTATTGGTGTGAAAAGATCATTAAGTATATAGTAAACTGTTTAATACAGTGATGCCCAACCTACGGCCCATGGGCCATATCCGGTCCACTGCCCAAATTCTCAAATCTGAATTGTTGCATATAAGTGTGAATTTGCCAGCTAAAGACAGGTGCAATAGACTGTTACTATCACAGTCACAGCTTTATAATGAGAATATTGTCACAGTTGTGACTTTACTATGGAAAATTGCCGCAGCTGTTACTTTAAAATTTGTAGCAGTCGTGATTTAAAAAGCCATGACTTTGAAGCGGCCTGTGATATGCACGTCACAATTTTATATGGCCCCCAGTCCAAATAACATTGGGCATTACTGATTTACTCTGTGTTGTTTTTTTTTTGTTTGTTTTCTTTTTAAACTAGTTTCTTGACACTTCCTTGGCGTTTCAATAAATGCTCTTAATAACTAATTTTATCTGTCCCTTAATTTTATACATTGTGAATACAATCCTCCCGCCTACCTATCTTATCAGAAATTATTTTCATTGGGTTTTTTGTTTTTCTTTGTTTTTTTTCTAAGTTTTTGCTTTACTGTATCCATATTTTTGCTTCCTCTTTGATCAATAAAGTTCTCAGACATTATATATATATATATATATATATATATATATATATATATATATATATATATAATATGAGTATTGCAATACTTGGTGATACCTTTTTTATTGGACTAACAGTCAGTTTAGAAGAAAAATGCAGAAGTTGTTCTGAAAGTCCAACGAAAAATAGGCAGCGCTGGAAAGTACCGGTAAATGAGAGTGAAAAAAACAAAGGGGAATCCCCCTAGTATAATACTGTATGGTAAATTTATAAAACCAATTGCGCATTTATAACGGTGGATATTCACTATATGGTGCAGTGAACACAGAATTCTTCAAAGGTGGATGTATAAATGACAGATGGTGATCAGTGTTAGTGGATCTTAGTAAAGTAATCCAAATGCTGGAATGTAGTGAGTAGCAAATGATGCGAGGGGTTTTGAAAAACCAAAAAAACCCTTATATTAAGCACTCACCGAAAAGTGCTTATGAATAAAGTACTTAAATGAATCTTGGGTCCCTTTGATGTAATCCAAATATGTCCCTTTTTATGGTACTGGATATTTTTCTTTACATGTAGGACATAGAAAGCAGGACCATGGTGTAGTATTGTGGTAAAAAGAGTATTTATTAAAACAAGAGATTATACTCACAAACTTCAGGAATGAAACAGGCAATATGAATGTCACCATTCAGGATGCATCACATTTTTTACCTCTTTAACTACATATTCTTATTGAAGCTAGTTTGTAACTGTCAACTCTACGCATTTCGTATCTGTTGCTAATTGTATTTTTCACTAGAATATTTATCAATGCATTGTTTGCTATTCTTTTAACAGATATTATGAATACATTTTTGGATATTCCAAGTGGAAACACTTTTCTGGATCCCCCACTGCTGGTGGGCAGCTGTTACAGCTTCAGATTGTAATTACTGATAGAGACCATGAATGTCATAAATATCCCTCTGTTAAATCAGATGAGTCGTGTATGTATTTTATCTTATTTACTTTATTTTAGTAATGATAGTGAAGGCTTAATATCCTAAAAGGAGAAGATTATCACCACTCCATGGGCGAAATTTATTAAAGTCGTAAATTTAACCAATCGATCGAAATTTCATTCAATCGATCAATCACTTTGCCTTTAATAAATTTCGCCCACATGGCTATACACCATACTGCTCACAATCATGATCCAGTATTTAAAGTGCACCTCAAAACTGACTAATTTAGGTCGTATTAAAGAAATAAATGTTTTATAGATATATACGTATAAAAAAAATGTACCTTTTAAACGTTTCTCTCATCATCTTCCCTATCAACCTGCCTTTCTTTACCGAATGTCTGGTGGACGGGACTAAATAAGGATTGACATTATAGCACCTCCAATCAGGTCCCTTAAATCACAATATATCAGGGATCTGATTGGAGGAGCTATAATGTCAAACAAACATTAAAGAAAAGAGTAGCTGACATGTCCATTGGAATAAATACTGACCTGAATAGACTTGAAGTGTATCCTTTTTTTCCCCAGACTCCTGTAACCCAACTGACACTGGCATTACTTGTCCCTGAGCTAATTTTGATTCATACTGTTCAATTATGACACACATGAAATTAGAAACATCACAACCATTTATTATTTTAATGACAATAACACACAATGGGTTTCCTGGTGCACATATTATATTCTACCTACCAAAAATCATATCAAACCAATTGCTCTATAAAACATAGACCTCAGTGGGTCATAGTAAGTAGAGGATATTATAAAGAGTAAACTGCCTAATTGCTATGCTCCCATCCCAACCTATTGCACCAATTTTTATTCCACATAATTAAAATAGATGATGGAAATAGCTCAGTGAAGTTCAGAAGTTACACTATTCATATACGAAGCAAAACATTCACTGAAAAATGACATGCTACAGTCAGCTGCTGTAATATGCATAACGTGGCTTAGACTGTGGCTAAGTGACAGGCCATCTCCATAGGGAATAATGGGTTTTTGCCAGCTTAAAGCAGGCAAACCCTTTTAGTCGAAAAAAAATCAACTTTATAAATTCTCAAAAATAGCAATATCAATATATTGCCATAATTTCACCAGCATTATTAATAATAATAATAATAAAAAGTTTAATGTTAATAAATAGCCTAGTGTCTAGCTACTAGTTTATACAGAGGTTTAATAATACCCAGTTATATATAATTGGACTCTTGTAACCAAGCAGATACTAGTAATTGTATGTGGCTGTATGCCATTGAAAGTACAAAGTTAAACATCATTTCTTTTATTTACAGAGAAGCAATTTATTTTTTGTTCTGTTTTGCAGATACCTTAAAGGTTGAAGAGAATGTGGCTGTTCTGCAAGCTAATAAAGTCTGGGGTGCTCTTAGAGGTGCACACAATTTTTGAATTTCTTAGAGTATTGTAATTATCAGTTTTATTCACATTTTAATGCAATGTGCTGGCAGCAGAAAAGTTTAATTTTAGCAAAGGTTTTCATAAGTCTGGTCAATAAGAGAGAGAGAGACACTGGTTTCACCTCGTCCATTCTATTTGCATGTATTATATGCAGAAATGTAACTGTAGGGAATATAGCGGTCACATCCTTGCTGGGGTGCAAAGAAGTGTATTTTACAACACAAAAGAAACTGTGCTATTACATTGCTGGCAAATAATCCCTCATACAGAGTCTTGAAGAACGGAAGCCGAAATTGGGACAACTTTGAAGAAGTTGCAATCATAGTTGATTGAAATTAGTAGTTTTCTTTGGAGGGTTTTGGTTTTTTTGCAAGGTGATCCATGTTTGTTAATCTGCTTGCCCATGACTAAAAACATATATTTACAATTGTTGTCATTGTGAAATTTGTTGCCTGCAAGTATCTTGTCTGTCCGTGGTTAGGCTTAACTGCTGTAAATTGCTTTTATTCTATAAACAGGTCTAGAGACTTTCAGTCAACTAGTCTACGAAGACAGTGTTGGAGCAGTAAGTGTGTATTTCCCATGAGATATACATAATCTAGGCAATGAAACAATTTTAATTGTATAATTTCTCCCATAGTCCCAAGGTGTAACATGCCGCTGTGATTGCATTCTTGCTGGTGGTGTACAACTATTGTTTTGAAAATCCTCTGCAGCCAGCAGTGCAGTGCGTGTTATCAGCAGAAACTTCCCCTTTTTTCCCCTTGCGCATCTGTTTCTGTTAAATCCATATAAAGTCCCAGCCAAAAGATGAGCCCCAAGGCTGTTTATTCTGCACATGCTAATGTTATAATATTATTGTGTACATGCTAATGGGGTTATATTATTGCGCAAGTGACTGCTGTTTTTTTACTTCTAAATTTGCCTACGTTTCCCACAAACTACACTGCATTCACTGAACGTTCCACATTAGTTTTACGCATAAATAAAAACATTTTATTACCCCTTTATTAATATAAGTAATTCCCATAATGAACCTGCACTGAATAATAGAAATAAATGTTTACACGTTTACATTTCTCTGCATTGTTCATTTTATATGCTTTCTTCTTACCAGTTTCTGGTCAACAAGACTGACATTGTAGATTATCCAAGGTTTGCGCACAGAGGGATTCTGCTGGACACATCCAGACACTACCTGCCACTGAAGACTATTTTTTTAAATTTGGTTAGTTCCTTTAGTAACGCTAATGTGTTGGGGAAGATTACAATTCACATATGGAACAATGTGCAGTTGTCATGTATTCTTTCAACTTGCATTTGTAAGTTTATAACAGGAACATGCGTTTTGTAACACAATGTTTTTGGCAGGAGACTTCAGCTTTATATGCAAGATTTTGCTATTGCTTCCCCCCAGAAAGTCACATGTCATATGTTGTCTAGATATAAGCCATATCGATAACAAGATCACAAGGCTGGGGGTAATAGGTTCTCTCCTCTGCTTCTCTTGGTGTAAAAGCCATAATAACAGATGTATGTACATTGAGTGCATTTTGCCCTAGAGGAAATACACAATCTAGTGCAACAGGCTGACTTAATAAATGGGCACTTGTATGTTAGTTTGTTTAGATTTCTGTGTTGCTCAAAGTAATATCCTAAATCATGTTCCTTATTTTATAAGTCCTGTTCTCTTTGCTGGCAAATTACTAAGCATTATTTGTTTTTCTTTCCAGGATGCAATGGCTTTTAACAAGTTTAATGTGTTTCACTGGCACATTGTTGATGATCCATCTTTTCCCTATCAGAGTATAGTTTTTCCTGATCTAAGTAACCAGGTAAGAAATACAGTAAATACTAAGGGAATTGGGGGGCGGGGGTAGCAAAGTGTAGGGATGACTGACTTACAGTAGTAGGAGATTGCCACTTTTTCCAAGCATGGAAATGTAATAAAAGGGTAATTTAACTAGAAATTATTCTATGGTGTGCGCAATTCTATTTTTTTTCCATGACTGGCCTGTGAAATGATGTTGCCACACATCTAGGTTCCGGCACCACTTTGTATATTTTTTCCAGTAATTTGGCATGCAGTCCGATTATTTTTTTCTTTTGGTCCTTCTTGTATAATCTCTGTAAAGCAATGAAGAAGTTGGTGGTAAAAAATCTGTAGAATAAGTAATTTCAATTCTTAGTATATCAGCGGGTGGCAGACTAGTTAATACTTTGACTGATAATGCTTTTTCACATATGTGGCAATGAAAGAGCTTTGTCTTATCTGGTGCAGTAAGACTAATGGGTAAAGACCATTTACACTCTTAAACAATGTGCATGTTTGCACACCCATAAGTTATATAAGATAAAAATCTCTTTATTTATGAAAAATAAACTACCTTAAACATCCCCTTGCAGGGTGCTTACCATCCATTCACTCATGTTTACACTCCAGTCGACGTCCGTTTGGTGATTGAATATGCTAGAATGAGAGGAATTAGAGTTGTTCCAGAGTTTGATACACCAGGACATACATATTCATGGGGTAAAGGTAAGTTGTCTTATTCTTTCCAATTTTCTCTCCTTTTTATTTAGATAGAGAGAGAGAGATCTGTGTCTACATAAGTAAGAATGGAGCATATTCAATCAGTTATGACAAACGTAAAATAAATAATTCTCTTTTACTTTAAATTATTAGTTTGAATGGTTTCTAGGGTTTGTTAACTGAGCAACCAGAGGTTTTAGGGACAGGCTGGAAGCGATCTAAGACTGGATCTGAGCAAAAAGCTATATAAAACTCTTTACTTATTAATGTCAAAATATGAAGGTGCTGGAAAGTATTTGAGAACAGACTGCTTCCATGGCAGGCCTTATCATAATAATGATTGTTTTCAGAATGGTAGTGCATTGATATGGAGTGCAGCATCCATCCATTCAGGAAGGCCATATTGTTATATTTCCATAAGAAAAGTAACTTGTATCATGGACTTGTTTTCTTCATCAGTGGGGGTTTTATTGTATAAAGCATGTTTTCTTACTTACCCAGGGCAAAAAGACCTTCTAACACCATGCTTCAGTGGAAAAACCCTAAGTGGTACCTTTGGGCCTGTAAATCCTATTAGAAATGACACCTACCAGTTTATGTACTATTTCTTTAAAGAGCTCAGCATAGTTTTCCCAGATGAATACATCCATCTAGGAGGAGATGAAGTAGACTTCTCATGTTGGTAAGTTGTGTGTAGTAGCTACTAATGAGTTGTAACTTTTGTTCTAATAAAAAAAATACATTGTGTCCGGGTATCTGGCTAAATGTTTAATTCCACAAGTCTTAGGTGCTTATTCACTAAAGTCCAAATTGTTGCGTATAGGTGTGAATTTGCCAGCTAAAGACAGTGCAATAGATTGCTACTGTTGCAGTAGCAGTTTTAAAATGAGAATATTGTCACATTAGTGACTTTACTATGGAAAATTGTCACAGTCGCAACTTTTAAAAATTGTCGTGGTCACGGATTTGCTATGGAAATCCACTGTTTGAGAATTTGACAGTCGACTTTGCATCTTAGTGAATAACCCTATATATCCCTTCTCTTCTGCCAAGTACAGGACCAATGATTCATGTCTCTCTTCTCTTTGCTTGAATATAATATAGGTGTCAAAGACTATGCATCCATTATCCATGACATACAAAATCACATGAACAGAAAGCAATGACATAGGTTTATATCTTTCAATTCAATATGCCGTTGTGCAATTGGACAGGGATATTACAGCTGCAGATAATGAGACTAGCAACTTGAGAATATTGACGAGAAATTGTAGGATGTGAAAGCATATGCTATGCTGCATTGTAACTTGTTTTTCCTTGTGTAGAAAATAATGTCAGGGGGAAGAATAGGGTGAGGATATGGGTAAGAAAAGGGGCTCCATATAATAGCCTGTCAGGATAAATAAAAGCAAGTGAAATAACAGATGGAGGGTGACAAGCGGACATCCTTTCATAACTGTGTACACCAGCTCTATTAATATAAAACATTGCTTTTTCAAGTAATATGTGATTATTTCAAGAATTGCTGCCATGACTCTTCAACTTTTGCAGGAAATATTCATTGTCTAAAGGAAAAACTTTTCTCTAAAATAGTATGAAAAAGCTTCCTTTATTTTAAATGCGTTTGAGGTTGTGCTTGCTGCTTTCAAACCATTATTCTTTTTTCACTTTTGAAAGGAAATCAAACCCTAATATAACAGACTTTATGAAAGAGCAAGGCTTTGGCACAGACTACAGCAAACTAGAGTCTTACTACATCCAAAAGTAAGTTGTCTGATGTTTAAATAATGGCATAGGTACTGCATTAAACTGCAACTTCCCCAGTACATCACGTGTCCTACGGTATGTTGAAAACTGTTTCCTGTTTTACTTCAAAGCTAATGCTCACCCTGAATATCTTTCACATCTTGTAGATTATTTTAACACTCAAAAATAGAAAATAAGGACCAATTGCAATTTCTTTTAGAATACTTAACATAAAAAAAGGTGAACATCCTCCTTTCATCGCTTAGGCGGAAATGCTTAAACTATGGATGTTATGCTGTTTCCTCTAAAGGATTTTCAGCCCTTGAAATCTAATTCCAAAGATGTAAGGAAAATCTATGAAGTTGCAGGAGTTTTGGATGCTGTAGCAGACAGACTTATACTATTTTGTTTGCTGAATAATGTAGAAGGAAAGTGGGTTGGTGTCTGGAGAAATCTTGGGTGCTTATGCTGAGTAGTTGGGATCTTGTGCAGGCATGCTGGGGATAAGTCTGCCTCTCTAGTAAACAGAATCTCTACTCGTTGCTGACCCCTCGCTTTCTGCTTACTGAGGGAACATCACAGCATGCGTTCCAATCTCCATTATACTGCATAGTGTAGCGATTGTATTTATATGGATGTGAACAGTGTGTAGTCGGATGAGGTAATGCTTTCTTTTCTCTGTATTACATTTATATAAATAACTGTCAGATATAATAACAAAGAAGAAAATTACTGTTTTTCAAGGAATCTTTAGATCTGCATGTAAAGTTCTATATCTTTTTTTTACACTAGCCTTTTGGACATTGTTTCATCTTTCAACAAAGGCTATATGGTTTGGCAGGAGGTGTTTGACAACAATGTTAAGGTAATTAAATATTAAGACCTAATAATAATCTTTATTTTAAGTAAGTTATGAACTATGTTTATCCTTATGAATAGTGCAATGAAAATGTCCTCTACACATTTGTACATACTGAGCATTTTAAGGTTTATTTATATTTTTTTGCTCGATTTCCAAGGAAAACTATATTTTATTAAAAACTTCAGTCAATTATAAAAAGCATGATTATTTCTAAATTAAAGTTTTTTTTGTTTTTTGTTTTTTTTATTGCTGTGGGTAGTTGGTTTTAATGACTGAAGAAAGATGTCTGCACAAAGTTGTAAAGAAAACCTTGCTAAGGCTTAAGGTGTATATTTCTTACCTTTAAAACTGCTCCCACCAGTCAAAATTACACACAAATGCCTCTGCCCCCTATTTATACATAGTACTACTGAAGCATAATGACCGCAGCAAAATGCCTTGGGTATTCTCACGGTAATACACACTGGGCTTTTTGTTGCCATGTAGTACTCAAACACAATACACCCATAACTTCTCCCCACCTAATCCATTTGGAAGTTAAGTAAAGGAGGTTACATCAAAATTCACTTCATACCAAAATGAGGTCTAGTACATAACATATTCAATAGGGAGTTGTTATGGGCATATTATTGCAATGGAAAGCTGTGCATCGACAATGCCCAGTGTATCTTCTGATCAATTGTTTGGCTTTCCTCTGGGAGTTATTTTGTCCACTTCCTATTTACCAACACAGTTGTCCTGCCACTGTAAGAGATACACTTACTATTGAGTCCCAGAGTCTTCACATAGAAGGCCTTTTTATAGGTTTTAATATGGGTTATGTATAACTTATGTAGCACTGCAATGAACATAAATGTGTATGTTAAGGATTGCGCTATTGGCAGAAAAAAAAATACAGCCTTAATCATTTTAAACATAGAATTCTGTTCACTGTATCTTCTGTTTTTTGGTTTATAGATGTTGATGTTGAGACTGGATTGAACTATGATTAATTAATTTACAGAGAGTCTCAAGTGAATGTGCAGTTGAATCCCACTACAAATCATTGCTTTATGAGTATGTACAAAGGTTATCCACACCAGACATTCATGTTCTGTATTATTCAGTGAATCTTTTCTCAATCTACTCATTGGTTTCATCACTTCAGGGCATTTGGAAGTGTGACATAACATATACAGTACATTTTATTTTACATATACATCTTATTTATAGTACTGTACATGCACAGTGCATAGACCCAATTTACAGGAAAAATTTGAATTTTTTTTTTGTTTGTTACATATTATACTCCTCACATTTTGTTTTATAGACACCTTTTAATATGAGGTGCTGCTGAGCTCTCCACAGCCAAACCCGAAGAGAATTTCACTCTGAGGCATGCGCTTTGTTAGTCTCTCATTTAAAGGAATTACTAAATAATGTTCTTGTTAAATAATCTGATTGGCCGAATACTAAATGCTTACAGTGACATGCCTATAACATGCGATGGAATGAATGAATTAACATCTTTCAATGATATTTTATTTCAGGCTCTGCAGGGGAACTGTATGGATGTGTAATGTCACTGACTTCTCTAACATGCTTTATAAAATATTTGTTGCCATCTTTCCAGATTAATCCAGATACAATAGTGGAAGTATGGAAGGGGGAGAACTGTTTTGAAGAACTTTACAAAGTGACAGCATCAGGGTTCTCAGCTATCATGGCCGCTCCTTGGTACCTAGATTACATTAGTACTGGTCAGGACTGGCAGCGCTACTACAAAACTGAGCCGCTAAATTTCAATGGTTCGTTAATTTGATTTTAATACCTCATGCTTTCAGCATGCAGCTAATTTATTCTATTTATATATTATTACTATTATATTGTGTAAAATGTCTAATCTGAGATGTCTAAATGTGGACCTTTAGCTGTTCTACATCTACAACCTGCTGGAAACGCATAGCTAGTCATGCCTTCCCAGCATCCATTGGCAGAAACTAACCCGTGGCAGACAATTATCCACAAATATGTATGAGCTGCAGGAAGGCAGATTTGACAGTCCAGTATTAAGAACAGCACATTTTTCGAGGACATTTACCTATACTGTATTATTTAAAACCACATGTTAAAAGTTGTGTGTTTACTTGTGCTTCCCTGGATCTGTGGCCCAAGCATGCTTGGTCAAATCCCTGCTGCAGTTGTTGCAACTAACCCCTTAACTAACAAAATGTTCTAGTTTCTAAGTAATAAACACAGATGAAAAACTGAACGTGAATTTATATCACAGAACTGATTGGTGCAATTATTCAAACTCCACCTTGGGAAGCAGATCATTGCAGCATAACTGTAATTCAGGAGTTAACAGCAGGAAAATGAAAAGAAAGTAATAATAAGAATACATTAGGTAGGGTACTGGTAATTCTATATCCTTTTCTTTAATAATAACTCAGTGGAATGAGACAGTTTCAATATAAATTATATTTATAACTATAATTTCTATCATATTTTTAATACCATGTGCATTTTTTTTCTTGAAACAAAAAAACAGAAAAAAAGTCATTTAACCTTGTGCACAACTGTGCACGCTTTCCAGATCTATTTAAAGAGCTACTAGTTACACACCAAACTTCAAAAAGAACCATTAAATGAGTATCTTGTTTTTTGTTTGTTTGAAGGGGACAGAACAGAGGTCGTGTGTGGAAATAATTTCATTTTGTTCTTTAAGCACAGCAGAGTGATGCTTAGTAGTCTTACGTACAAGAAATAAGGAATTTGCTCTAAAGGAGAATTCACTGGGAGCTACAGTCTCTTCTAATATCTATAATATAGGCCCCTTTAATGCATCAGGGACTTGCTTTTAATCTGCAGTAGCTACTTGTATATTGTCACCCAGAAGGATATCATTAGCATCATTTGAGTATCTTTTATGATTAGTTTTGGTAGGGAATATGAATGGAAATATGGCAAAATATAGCCTTCTGTTTGTTCCTTTCTAGGGGATAATTATCCTTGCTTGTTAGCTGTTTACCCCACATACATGGTAGGAGGACCAACCTAATATTTAGATTGCTTGTATCAGTTGAGTAATTTACTGTTCCCTATTTGATAAACATTCAGGCTTTTGTTGGTTGGAGCCACTGCCAGCCCCTCGGTGCTTCCTATCTATCCTCCTAGCATTATGTAAGAGGAGATTAAAATGCCACCTTGGATTGGTTGCAGCTAATCTTTTCTTTGTAAACTTCTTACATCCACTGCATTCAATGGAACTTTTAATAATACACATTTACATGTGCCCCCCCAAAAAGTGAAAGTAAATATAAATTTCAAATACAATATTATCCTTTTATAAAAATATTTCATCATTTTATATAAAGAGAGATATGTATCTTTTTTTATGGTGTTACTCTCCATTTAGCAGTAGAAGACAGTCTAACTACTGGGCCACACCCCCACCACTGCTACCCTCGGCTAGTTACGCCACTGGTAGAAGATAACCTTTACATACTTGTTAAACCCATTTTAATATTGCTTTGTTTTTACATTCAAGCGCATAAATCTTTGCCATATGATTTAGGGTATTTTACCTACCCGAGGCAAATCTATTCCTTTGAGTCTGATTACAAAGTAATTATGTGTGACCTGGGATTACCAGTATGATCTAAATCTGCAAAGAGACAATCTTTATCTATATTTAGTATTTAGAGGTGCAGAGACACACTTTGCTCTGCGTTTTTGTTACGGCAGTAATAAATGAACGGATTTGGGGGAAGAAACTGTGGACTTCACTTTACAACCAATATAGCGGTCTGATTCTCTTACTTTCTCAGACCAATTTATAAATCTAAGGTGCTGTTATAATACTAAGGTACAAAAAAACTGAACAGTTGTTTCAACAGCAGATATTTCTGTGTTGAGTTTTGACTTCATAATATATTTTTTATTTTTATTATTTTATTCCTTCCATATACAGATTATTAAAGGCTTAATATATTTATTACAGAAGGATCCCATTCAGGTGCTGCATTATCTATTAACCAGATGCTTTATTTTTGCAGGTTTAAAGCATTTGGAGAATCTATTTAATAAAAAAAAAAAAAAAGTTTCTGTCCTTTTAAATAAAGGTGTATTTTTTAAATCTCCTAGCTGAAGCCAGACACCATAATTGAAGTGTGGAAGATAAAACTATATCAAGAAGAAATGGCAGCTGTAACAGCTGCTGGGTTCCAGACCCTTCTTTCTTCCCCCTGGTATCTAAATCGCATCTCATATGGTCAGGACTGGATCCAGGTCTACAAGGTTGAACCGACAGATTTTAATGGTGTGTTTCCAGTGCCTGTTTTACTGATTCAGAATCAGATTCATGTCTGGGCGGCTTATGGCTACTGCTCATAACCATTGCTCTCCATGAAGCATCTTCCATTACCAACACTTGTTAAACATCAACTGCTGTTAGAACATGTGGATATTAACTAGTACTTCTCCAGTGTGGTTATATAAGGTCCTATGTTTTTATAAGATTAGAATTCAGGAAAAGTAGTGGTTCCTGGTTTCAAAGTTCCTCCCAGTTTAACACTGTGTTAAAATTCCAATTTAAATGGAGAGTTGGATTCATATAGACTCTGTTACATTTTGGGTGAAATTGAATAAACACAGAAAAGCCCAATTTCGCTTTTCTGAGTTTATTTCCGCGAGATCTCGGAAGTTTTTCGTGGTAAATATTGCGAGATCTTTTCGATCTATATTTACCGACAACTTTTGATCGATTTTTTTTGTTTAATAAATCTCGATTTTTCGATGTAAAGGTAGCCATGCTACTAATGTTAAGAATCATCACATGTCATTTAGAATTACATTTTTTTTTTTTTTTTTTCATCAATTTAAATGTGGAGGGGTGTTACCCTCAATGCACTTGCTATTCGCGCATTTGTTATTCTGTAATTTTCTTTGCTTATTTAAAGCAACAGTAATGCCAAAAAATGCACAATATGCTTTTATAACTACTATACATTCAGCATGTGCTCCCAAAAATTCTGCAAGATTTCTAGAAAGTAGGATATTTTAATTAAAGGAGAACTAAAGCAAAAAAATAAAAAAGAATTATTAAAATACTTACCTTATATAGAGCCGATTGATTACAGTCACAGCATGAAATATGCTGTAATTAGCCGGCACCCGATGCTTCCTTCACAGCGCTGGCTCACTGAGAAGCCAGCGCAAACCTCCTCCCAACTTGTTTCACCCCTGGTGAAAAATGGTTTAAATGTCATCGCACTCATTGTGGGGGGCAATGAGAATGCTCCCTGCAATGAGCGTGATGATGTATGATGCCGGTGAATCAAGTCGAAGGAGCTGCACGCTGGCTTCTCAGTCAGCCAGCGCTGTGAAGGAAGCATCGGGTGCCGGGTAATTACAGCACAGCTTATGCTGTGACTATAATGAATCAACTCTGTATAAGGTAAGTATTTTAATAATTCTTTTTTATTTTTTTACTTTAGTTCTCCTTTAAAAATGCATTTCCTTTCACTTTGTTGGGCATTCTAGGTACTTTCATAAAAGTGTATTATGTCAAAGGACTTTGTGAGGGCCTGTATACCAAATAGGTAAACATGGCTGCAAATCAGCAAGAGACACACAGAATCAGTAAAAAGCAGGAATAAAACTTCAAATAGATCATTTTTTGAGCTTACACACTCTGGTCTTTAGTGGTCCTTTAGCCACCTAAATTACACACTTGGTGGGTTGTACCATTCTGCACATGTGTTAAGTAGGTATTGATAAAAGCAAATCAGCAATTTCACAAAGTTACCTAGTTTTGTTGTAGCTTTTGCTAAAACAATGACCTTTTCATTAGCAAACCTTTTCTCCTATATGCGCCAGACATATCACTTTTACACAGTAATGTATGATCTGTGTAGACCTGATAAACAATGTGCAGAGAGCTGATCTATTACTGATCTACTTACAAATGTAAACAATGTCAAATCCTTCACATAATTCATGCACATGTGCAAATATATTTCAGTTATTTCCAATAGATATCGTGTCATAACTACTATAGATGTAGACTTTGAGAACAACACATTGTGCATCACATGTAATCACATTATTTCAGCTCCCTGCATAATAGTTTAGGCTCTACCTGGATGGTTACCTTGCACACATTTAGCTGCCTAAATGTGTGCATTTAGGCAGCTAAATTTAAACGGACAGCTCAAGGACCACTACTTTTTCAGGACTTTTGTATCCTTACGATGTGCCTGAAGGTACAGCTTTAGGTTTATATGACACTCTGCCTGATATGTTCATGTCAATCAAACAAAATCAGTTCAGAGTCTCTGTTCCTGATTATTATTCCTGATGTCAGTACTGTACACAATTGTTGGTTGCATTTAACAAATGACCCTGTGTTTATTTACTTAACTAGCATCGTAATGCACAGTAGGCTAGAAAGTTCACGTTAGAACAGTGTTTTTATTAATTTCATTGTTGCCTCTCTTTAATTACCTGCATGGCAGCGAGGTAATATAAGGATATGCATTGCATTGCATGCGAGTTTCCTGACCATAATCCTCCATCCTAATATTCTATTGCATGCTTCCTGTAACTCCCAATATATGTTCCTATGAAGAGATAAGAAATACGTTATTGGGCTTCCACTTGATTTCACTCTATAGCCCTATATTAATATAAGGTAATATTCAGCAATACTGTCAATAGAAGACCATAATATGTTTAAAGAATTTAGTGTTTCAAAGTAAAACTAACTCTCTCTAAACCATTAAATTAATGATTTCTTTTTAATGTGCAGTTGCAACATTTTCATTTCGGTTGCTTACATTTTATTTTGATGCTCAGTCCTTTTACCAGTACAGTGTGGATCCAGTCTTACAGAGATTTTCTGTTGCCACTAAACATTTTGGTTTTGGGCAAGGGGCTTAAGAACCAGATAGAAACTCCTTTACGCTAAAATGGCTATTAACCCCTTCAGCACCATGCAAACAGTGAGCACAAAAGAGAATAAGACAATACAGAAGTATTATCTTCCTTTCTCCATACTAGCAAAGGGAGGAGACTATTGGTTTTCCCTGCTGAAGGATCAAGAATATAGTAGTGGTGGATTTAAACAGCAATAACTTGAAAAGTACACAAAATGTCTTTAATGAATTAGATATTAACAGAAATTTTTATCAGATAACTTCTGATTATGAGCGACAACTATTTGATCTATGTAGAATACATATTTTGTTCAATATTTGGGGATTTTTTGGTGCATGACTTAATAACAAAAAACAGTATCATGCCCTAGCCACTCAGAATTTTGTTCTGAAATTTAAGAAATTGGCCATTACCCAAGTTGCTTGTGATTGTGGTTTTACGGTGGCACTTTCTAGTATCCTTTAAAATTAGAAAATGCAAAGGTTTCTCAAAAGTTAATTTAGCCTTATTGCCAGATAGATATTCAGGTCCTGAATATAACCTATATTTCAGTTTGCCTCAGTAAATAATAGAATGGCCTTCATGGTGAAAAACAGTGACTACTCAAGCATTTGCTTGTGAACAACTTGAATATTTTTGCAAGTAATTGTTACTTTTAAACAACTAATCAGTGTTGGATCATTTTGACAAAACAGGGTTGTCCAAAGGTATGGAGACATCTGAATAAATAGAAAACGGTGGTTGGGAATGGCTGTTGTTTTGGGCACCACCCTTCACCGATTTTCTCCATTCTGTTTAGCAGCAGTATACCACACACTGGATGGTGTTCACACACTGGATGGTGTTCCCAATCACCTTTTTTTTAGGTGGCTCCGTATCTTGGACCACCCTGTATTTGTAGATCCAAGGGGGGTGGTCTGCACAATGTGACACTGTCCTCAGCTCATTGCAACAGAGCAAAAATCTGAAGTAATCATTTGTTCCTTGATTGTTTTTAGATTATATAAATGCCCAGAATCTCTAACATAGTTTATATTGAACTCTTTTGTTCCATTTCTTTGTCTCATTTTCTGCAGGAACAGCCCAACAGAAGCAACTTGTGATTGGTGGTGAAGCCTGTCTATGGGGTGAATTTGTAGATGCCACAAACCTTACTCCAAGACTATGGTATGTTAATGGCATTGTTTGTTGTCTTCTACTCACTACTATAAATGTTTTCCTATGATAAACACAGAAGGAATATCTTGTAAGCAGGAAAACGTGAATATTATTTTCATCTATTCCTCTGTGTCTTTTGTTAGGCCCAGAGCAAGTGCTGTGGGTGAGAGATTATGGAGCAGCAAAGATGTGACTTCGTTGGGTGATGCTTATAATAGGCTTGTCAAACATCGGTGTCGCATGCTCAGGTAAACTCATTGTTTGATTTATTACATTTTTAGTTCCAACACAGGACAACTATGTTGGTTGATACTGCATATAGATTAGTTTTTTGTACCAAGAGCATTTAAAATTCCCATGATGGTATGACAACCATTTTAAGTAATTTTAAAAGAAGTAAAATAACACATTGATACTATAATAACAATAGTGTAACTGCTGAACTGTATTCTTAAAATGAGAACATTTCCTCATTCATCATGTATGTATAATTTTATTTATAAAGCGCCACAAATTTACACAGCGCTGTACAATTCAGCGATACAAGTACAATACAAAGAAGGGAAAAGTGCATTAAACAATACAAGTAAAATATAACAAGGGTACATCAAATTAAGTGCTAGGTTGTGATTGACACAAGAGGTTGGAGGTCCCTGCCCCAAGGAGCTTGCAATCTAAGTGGAAGGAAGACTTACATACACAGATAGGACAATAAGAGCTGTGGAGTCATAGGTCCATAAATACAAATAAATAGATATAGATAAATACAGTGAATAAATAGACAAATACAATAGATATATACAGATATTAAACATAAAAATTATACATAGAATCAATGACGAGAATCAGTGCTAGTGCTCTGACAGATAGGATTTCAATTTGGTTTTGAAGGTGGAGAGGGAATATACTTGGCGGAGACAAGGGGGTAAAGAATTCCAAAGGTGAGGGGCAGAGAGTGAAAAGGGTTTAAGACGAGAAAGGGCAGTACGAGGTAAGCAAAGCTGGTTGATGTTAGAGCAGCGGTTCTCAAATAGTGGGGCGTGCCCCCCAGGGGGGCGTGAGGCTCCGTAAAGGGCTCAGCAAAATTACCTCCTCCGTTGCCGGCTGTCTGCTGTGCTGTAAAGCTGAGCTGCCAGCCGGCAACGGAGGAGGGTCTCCCCAGCACTGATTAAGCTTCCTGTGAGCGACGGGAAGCTTAATCAGTGCTGGGGAGAGGAATCGCTATAGCACAGACAGCCGGCAACTTTGCCAGCTGTCTGTGCTATAGCGCTGGGCTGAGTGCTATAGCGATTCCTCTCCCCCGCACTGATTAGTGCGGGGGAGAGGAATTACTATAGCGCTATAGCCGGCTGTCTGTGCTGTAGCGCTCAACTCAGCGCTACAGCACAGA
>WMED01003388.1:0-22256 GCA_019650415.1 Pipa parva
TCACTTCGGAGCTTAGTGAATTACCCCCTTAATCTTCTTAGGCAATGCTACTGCACCAGAACAAAATCACATGGAGGAGCTGGGCTGCTAAAAAAATTTGATTGTGTGGTTTTGTATGATTATTCTGTTGTTACAGCTGTCTGCTGCACTCAGGGACATCCTATTGAATGTCTCTGCAACCTTAACCAGCAAAAGTGCAAAGCTTGGTTATGGTTTTAAACCCAATTATTTCCCTATGGAAATAATTAGGTAAGTCCAGCTCTAAATTAGTTCTTAGCCAAAAGGCCAAGAACTAAACCCACTTACAGTGATAATCACTAGTGGGAGAAGGGGCTGCCTATCAGGCTGACAAAAAACTCAGGTAGCCTATAAAGTCACATATTATTACGCTTAGGGAGAGTAAAAACAAAAGTTTTATGGTTATGGTTATGGTTATTATTCAAATAGCTACTTTGGTGGGTTGCAGGGACACACACTAGATGGGGTTTATATAAACCATAACCAGCAAAAGTGCGGCTATGATTTAAAACCCAATTATTTCCATAGAGATATAATATGATAATCGTCAGTGCCGGCTCTGCCATTAGGCAGAGTAGGCAAATGCTAGGGGCGCCTCCTGCCCAGGGGGGCGCCCCTAGCGCCGGGGAGGGGGCGTGGCGTCGCGTTGGGTGGGCGCCGGGGAGGGGGCGGGGCGTCGCGGGTGGGTGGGTAGTTGCCAGGGGAAGGGGTTGTCGCGGGATGGGGGCGCCGGAAGAGGGGGTGGCGCGGGATGGGGGCGCCCGGGGAGGGGGAGGGGTTTTGCGAGGGGGCGGGGCCGCTGGTCGAGGGGGCGGGGCAGAGCCGGAAGGGGGGGGCGCCGTTGGAGGGGGCACCTAGGGCGCCAATAGAGCCAGAGCCGGCTCTGATAATCGTTAACGATTATTGGCCAATTATCAATTCGATGATTTCAAAAATCGATAATTGGTCTGATGATGATTATTGCTCAACACTAACCATGATAGCTTCTTCAGACAGAGTTTCATAGCTGCTGTTATTGTAAATTCTCTTCTATGTTGGTGCCGAAGCTTTCTTTCTTTCTTACTTTAATTACAGTCCTTGGTATAAATAGATTTTGGTATTTTTGTGATCTCTGTATTGACACACCTACATACAATTAAGTTAAGTAAAATTAACCCTAACCCCTCATTTATTCAAGGGCTTAGCTGACCAACTAAGCTTGCTCCCCTCTCCTGACACTAATTAAAACTCACTTTCACTTTCTTCACGAAACAGTGCAAGTCAGCTTAGAGAGACTGAGAGACTATAGAAAAGTAACATAACACAGCTCAGAATAAAAAGCTGCTTAGTAATTTATATGCTGCACACAAGTAACAGCCTGCACAGAAATAACAGGGGGAGGGGCTAGGATTAGCTGAAAGCCTCTGCTCCAAGTGCTCTTTTTTATTCTTCTATTGCTATGATTATTCTACAAAATTTGTAAGCCTAAACCATTTTAACATTTGTTGTGCTTAAAACAAGGTGAACAATATTTAGAAATCATTTTTATAGACTTTAGTGTCCCTTTAAACTGATTGTTTCATCTATTTTTTCTGCTTTTTTTCCCAGACAGAGATGTCTCTCTTTTTAATTTGTTTTTATTTTTGTTTTTGTAGAGCACATTCTGTACTTTGAATATTTTATACTGTATCTAAAAGTGTCTCGATTGCTTAATTTAATCTCATCATGAATGTGGATTCTGGTTTTTACATTATTATTTTCATTCCTTTAAGCCAGATTACTCAGTATGTTTTCATGGCAACGAACAGCAGTAAACATAACCAGATGGCCTAACAAACGAACAAACGTGTGATCTTTGGTGGCAGCTTCTAAATGGATATTTTTTTTATTTTACAGAGCTACATAGTGTTATAATTAACAAATAGATCTAGCCATTGTTTTTCAGTGTTGTTGCGTTTCGAACTTTTTTTCTTCATGAACTTGCAATCATTAGCATTTGTGTAAAATAGCTCATTAAAACTAAAAATTAATAAATAAACCTTAACAAAAACACACAGACTTAATTTGTCTTTAATGACTATGCATGGTCACGTAATAGGCATTAGTGTTTAAAAGTTTTATATGTAATCATATTATTCATTACTTTCTCTGTTAGGAATATTGCTCTCTCCTTCGAAAACACAAGTAAAAGCAGGAACATAGAGTAGTAAAAGTATTTCTAATTGAGAAAGTAGAGCGAGGTATGGTTGGAAGACTGCTGCAGACCCTGGGATAGCACATTACTATATGGACTGAGTTGGAACTAAAAGAGAAATAATGTGATTAATTTATGTAAAGTCGAAAAAAATATATAGATATCGATACAAGACTTTGCCTGGTTGAAGGTGGAAAAAAACAATCATTCCTTATGGAAATGGGGCACCAGTCCCTGGTGGAAATATCGGAGATATCAATATCAAAGAGCTCCATTGAATGCAATGTAAATTTTAGCAGTATTAATGCATCGATATTTATTCATATCGATCGTCTTTTTTGGACTTTGCAATAAATAGAGGAAAAGGAAAATGCGGCAGAAAAAGAAATGTACAAGTTGTGGATGAAAAATGGTCATAAACAAGCAAAAACAGGCGAATAGGTCAAAATGACCTTAATAAATATCCTCCAAAAATTTTTATCACGCACAAGTGCCTTTTATGTATTGATATTTTCCAATACACTTGTCTTTCCAGTCAATTTTACGGTAAATATTTCTTCATGAAACCCGGATTCAATGTTCTCACTATTTATTTAAACAGAATTGTGAATTTATAGATACATAGTAATTATTTCTCTACTGAAAGCTCAGTATGAGTTATCGTATTTGTGAATGATCATGTTGTTTTTTAAACAAGCTAAGGGACCACCAATCAACCACCAATCAGTTTCCAGCTTATTGCGGATTGATTGATATGGGTACTTGGGAATATTAAAGCATGGCGCTGGTTCACTGATGAGAAATAAGATAGAAAACAGCAGACCTTTCATCAATATAGAAATAGTTAATTTAAGTTTATTATAGTTTATTATAGTTTATTATAGTCTATTATAGTATTGTCCCATGGCTGAGAGGTAAGACAATTGCTTCTGGCCAGAGAGTCTATGGTTTGAATCCCAAGGCCAAAATGACAGGCGTGTTACATTTATAAATTAGTAAAGTTTGGTAGAATGAAAAACAACATTGTTAAATGTTGAAATAATCTGTATAACTATCCTAGAAAGATACTGAAATGAACATAATTCATTTCATCGTTGTGTATAAAACATAGATATAATAGGAAACATTTGCCTCGTTGGATTAATGGTAAACAACTGGAAAAATTCAACAACCAAATTTTTTGGTAGTTCTTGGCAAGATTTTCAAATCTTATATATGTGCAACGGATAAATAACAAAGAAACTAGATGGGAAGATTGCTTGGCTAACAAATGGAGCGGGGCAGCTAGATAGTCAAATACAGGTTTGTGAGTAATAATAAATGAAGATTATGCCTTATTGGGTATTGATCAGTGTAAGTGGACAGATTGCAGTATAACTAAGGTTTGTACGGTATAAATATGTTGAGGAACCCCACTACTCAGGGTATGGGGGCCCAATAATTTCTGATGTTTAATAATATCTCATATTCCTTTGAAAGTTTAAATGTCCAAAACTGGAATTTCATACAGATAGTGAACTCTTGACTCCACTCTCTGTACATGGGATCAGATTAATTTTCCTTTGATATGATTAGCAAGCTTATACAATGTATGCATCAGATGCTGAAGTCAAGCTTAATCTGTCTATATTTTGGACATATCACATAGAGATATGATTATTACAGAAAGCACTGCCTACTTGGCAAGGCTAAAAGTTGCTTCCATTTATGAGAGGGATTGATTAAATAATGACAGCATTGGATCTATACTTTCATTGATCCACATGGTTCAGAACAGCTATTGTCAGGTTAACTTGAGTAGACCCAAACCACTATACCACAGAATTCAATCTTGTGTGAACAATTAAAAGAACATTTAAATTCAGTAATTAGGTCAGGTCAATTTCCCTTTGGCACACACTGAATACAAAATCAATGTGATCATTTTACCCGACATGAAACAACACTGCAAATTGAAATTGAACTGAAAGATGACATCACAATCCATTACATGAGACTGCATTGTGTTATTATTATGGGCCTCATTGACTAAAGTCCAAATAGTCATATAGCGCTATGAATTTGTGTCTATTCTCCACTTTCCCATGTTCTCTTGGGAGCAACTTTACAAACTGGCAAATACTTGACCAATTTGGGCACAAAGTTATGGATCTCTTTGCATTATTCTGCATGTGCATGCACAAGTACTTCTACTATTGACTAAGCTACAGAGTATGCCAATGCAGCGAATGTGACTAGATGTACTGCTCCAAATTCACCTGTTTGACTTCACCACTTCAGACTGGGGAATTGGGGGGTTGATGACAGGACTCCAGTGTTGCATAAGGCGACTATTCATTAAAAGATGACAATGGTGACTGCGACTAAGTGATAACATGACCTAGGGACAAAGTGACATAGAAATAGAATATTAACAGAATACAGTTAGTGGGATATGGTAAGACTGACGTCACTGCCCTTCACTAGTCTAATTCCCCTCACTCCGCATGACTTCTCATCCTACTTCTATATGACTGACTACACCACACTACGCATGTGACAGTGATCGCCACTGCCCGTCTGTCTATTCTCTACTTTGTCAATACTGAGACGTGAATTTGCGTCTCTTTTAGTGATGTGACTCAAAGTGATGTGAATTTGACAGGTGAATTCAGACTTTAACCAACGGGGCCCTGAATCTCCATTGCTTCTGTTGCCCTTTTTACAAAACACCTGACATTAAAGGACCAGTAACTTCAAATAATAAACATTACCATTTTAATTAGCATTGCACTTATTCAAATGCATCACAAAATGTCGTCCTTGAATTACATTTCATAAATTTATTGCTTTTGTCTATTTTTGTATTTACCGATAGTAGCCGTGTTGACCTCACACAGCCCAATTATTTCTATAATGCTTTAGATAACAAATATTCAGCAAGGGTGGACAAAAGCTCCATTTTTAAAGCAAGATAGCTAAATACCATGCGTTATAGACAAAAAGCAGAATTTTAAAAAACACAAATTGGCTATAGAGCAACTAAAATTACATACAAGGTATTTTCTCTTTTTGTGTTACTTTTGGTTAAGTTGATAGCACATGCAATTAAAATTAGTTCTACTACTCCAGTTTCATTAGATCAGACCTAGGCATTGTATGGAACGTGGGCCATATCCGGCCCTCCAACCATCCGACTGGCCCGTGTGAGCATGTGATAATGGGGTGGTACGGCTAACCACCATAGGCGCCGACCAGCTAGGCACACCACTCCGGCCCTCTAAAACCACCCAAACCTTTCATGAGACCCCCATGAAAAAAATTATTTCCAACCCCTGCATTAGATGATCATGTTAGTGACACAATTTTATCAGAAAGAGAATTGAAGTAGAAGAAAATCTGGGAATTAAAAAAAATGTAGAGTTTCAACACAAGAGTAAGGATGATTTAGCAACATAGAATGGAATGTGTCCTTAATGAATTGCTTTCTTTTCTTTCAATTATATATTTGTTTTGTTTCTGTTTAGGTTTCTGGGAATTCAGGTAATTCGAGAACATTGCTGTACGTGGAAATTTCCACGAAGTTCTATAAAGGAGGTAATTCAGAGTGAATAACTAGGCATCACCTATAAACAACTGAAAGTGGAGTTCTCATTTATCATCAATGACAGAGCTTGAGAGAGCTGCCATTTTCCATCAATTGTGAAAATAACAGATCAGTCATCAAATGTCAACTGCCAATGTGACACCGAGCCGTCACCTATCTACAAACAGAAAATAACCACATCAAAAACTAGTGTTAGACAGAGAAAGTTAAATCATGAAGCGCTAGCGTAAAAGAGTTTCTATTTACAATCTATTCACAGAAGGGAAAATATACTCAAATGAATATCTTGAAAAGTATTGTCTACCACCAGAAATGTAAGCAACACAATGGTGTCATTTTCATGAGGTCTTTCAGCCATTTTGTATGCATTTGTATATATAAATGGAGAGTGGCTGTAGGATTATGGGATGATTCTACATATTTTCGACTATATCTTACTTGCTGTGGAATAAATCACAAAATACAGCAAAACAAATAATATAATGGTTTTGACGGCTTGTTGATATTACCAAGAATACAGAAATATGAATTAAAGTCATGAAAAAAGATGGAAAGTGAGAGAAAGAGAGAGAGATGAGGGAGATGAGAGAGATGGGAGTGGGGGTTGGGCTTCCACAACTACTTAACTTTAATGGCTTAAACTCAGAATGAATTGTAGACTCAGTACTAATATGTAATAAGTAAAAGGACCCAAAGAATGTGAACTGGGTTATAAAAAAATAAAAAATGCAAAGGAGAGATTAAACTGAGTTAGTACATTTAGGGTTTATGGCTTAAGAGTGAGAAACCTGTGTCATCTCTGCAACAAAATTGAGCTAAAATGTGTCTCAAAAACAGCCTGAGGCGGGACTGTGGACCTGTAGAAAAGCTTAGCCACATTTATACTAGTTTTGAACCCAAATATTTTATTAACGGGAGAGTTTGAGGATTGCAGAAAGATATGAAGATTCAAAATGGCTACCAACTATCCAAAGACTGAGCCCAAACAACTGCTCGTGTAGGAAAAGCAGAAGCAAGTCCAGGCAGATTTGATGCCAGAAAATCAATGTGGCAAGTATTATATACAGGCAAAACCAATGAAAACATTAGTGTTTCTTTTCAGGTAAGGTACAAGATTAGGAAGTTGAAAAACAACCAGAGATTCTGAGGAAAAAGCGCATAAAAAGCACATAGTGCAACCTGTATAGACTGAATATAAGTAAAGACAGAGCCCACTGAAACCGGTAAGTGGATACAGTGCTGGATGTGAGAAATAAAAACACCTTGTGTTAAATATATAAAATGGCCGCTCACCGACTCTCATAAGTTAAATCTCTTTAAACCATTAGATGTTTGACACTTCTTCACAACTGGATTCTGATTCTCCTAGATCTGATCACTTTACAATATTAGATGTTTGGCGCACTTCCAAAAGCACAATAGAAGTCCTGACACTCCAAATCACAGAAATGAACCAGGGCGAAGTGCATATAAATGAGTGAAACAGAAAATGCTCCACATAGAGTAATATAGTTTTAATCTTTAAAATATGAAAAAGATAAAAGTATTGCACTTACAACACAGCTTCTTGAAAAAAGCTTAAAAGTTGATCCAACAGGGCAACTGTAAACTGTCTTCCTGAACAACTCAATAGAAAATCACAAGTACCGACCTGTAGACGATTGTGTACATTGGTAGTCCCTTGTGTGTAAGAAGAAAAGTGTTGCCCTTCTGGAGTATAAAAAACGCTGCTCAACGCGTTTCGCCAGGCTCTGTGGCTTCGTCAGGAGAAAATAGTGATGATCTTCGGTAAATAAATTGCGGTAAATATCTCAAGATTTTTTTCGATAAATATTTACCGACTGAAACTTTTCAGTCCAAGTTTTCCTATCTAATTTTTCAATGAAAAGGTAGCCATACTTTACATTAGTAGTTTGGCTACCTTTCCATCTAAACATTTGATCAGAAGGAGCAAGAAGAGAGAAGGGTTTGAGACAAGAATGGGTGGTAATAGTGAGGGGTTCATGAAGAAGGTTAGCTTGTGAAGAGCGTAGTTGATAGCTAAGCGTATATGAGCAAACAAGGGAAGATAAGTAGGAGGGAACAAATGAAGTGCTTTGAATGTCAAAATTAGGACACTGTAAATAACACGCTATAAAAAATAAAAAGTGTTTGACCCATTGGCGCTGGTGGAATAGTGACAATATAAAAATACCTCCATTTTCACCGATTTATAAAGCTATAAATTTGAATTATTTTTTTACCAAAAGTCTTCAGCCTGGAGAGAACCCATTGTTCTCAATGGAGCTGTTCCTTTCATTTACCCAGAGTCAGATTAGTTTTCCCATCAAAATATAAATGTTGGTATTGAACTCAGTCTGAAATGGAGGGGGACCCGCATTTAAAACAACTGTGAAGTGTGAAAGATCAATATTGATAAATATTGATCTTTTACTGGTGATTGTGTCATACAGATATGTTTCTAGTACAGTGATGATTAACTTGAGATACTGAAGTCTAATGCTATAAAAGAGTTCCAAAGCATAGAGAAATAACTCATTATTTGCCAATAAAATGCAATGAAGAATTGATAATGAGCTGTTATAACAGCAGTTACCGTAAATATTATGCATGTGCTGTGCAGTGAAAATAAGTCATTAGCTCATCAAAGTACAACAAAGGCAATTTTATTAATGGATGGATCACTTTGACAACACACATGCATTTCCTGCAAAATGAACATCTTCTCAATGCAAATATTTACTCTTCTCAGTGAATTTGCTGTATGTGAAAGAGAGAAGAATTTCTATATATACTGTATATATATATGTATAGTATATATACTATATATACTGCTGGAACAAAATCAAGGATTTAAAAAACATTATTCTCTTAACTATAGATGTACAGATGCAACAGAGCTGATTTTGGGAAATTCTTAAATGCTCATTTTAATGGTCATCTTATTGGCACGTCTTCCATATATCTATATGGATTGTGGTCTAGACTTTCCTAAAGATTTTTTTTTTATCTTCTAGTGTATTATTGGATAGAGATGATGAGAAGAAGCAGGGCATGGGATGGAAAGAGGCAGGGTATGGGACAGGAAGAGGCGGGGTATGGGACAGGAAGAGGCAGGGTATGGGACAGGAAGAGGCGGGCCAATATGGGAAAGAGGAAATACAATGAAGGGACAGTAGTTGGTTAAATTGGACATAGGGTTTCCTTTCCTTTGTTTTTTTTTTAAACCACACTAGATATTAGGAATGGAAGGTTTGGGACACGTTTCAGAACCATTGCATCAATTCACATTTTACCAATGGGGCCCACAAATATATTAAGATATAGAATTAAATCTGTAGTTATATCTTAACAATAAACAATTTGTATTTCTTGATGGTAATATTTCCTGACCTGATGAAAACATGCGATAGGTTTACACAGCTGTAAGTTATGGATTAGAAATGAGAAGCACTTTGCCCCATCAACTGTTACTGTTGAGCAGAGAGAAATTTTTGGAACTAACATGAGGGCTATACTGTGCTTTAATGAGCTGTAAAACTACAGTTATATACACGGGTCTATTGATTTGGTGGCACAAAAAAATCTCACTCTGGAGATTTATTTACTTGAAATGCTGCAGGTAGTATGCTGTAAGTATTGGGTCTGGTTCAAAAGTGGATTAATACACTTTTACCAGCCAGTTATCTCACTCATAGTGTAGTCCTTGCCTAGGGAGGTTATTCTCTAAAGTCCCAAGTTGCATAAAGGTATGAATTCACCAGCCAAAGACAGTCACAATAGACTGCTACTGTCACAGTCATGTCTTTATAATGAAAATATTTTCGCAGTCACGACTTTACTATGGAAATATTGTCACAGTCACAACTTTAAAATTGTTGCAGTCACGAATTTAAAATGGGAGAATTTTCACAGTTGCAGATTTGCTATGGGAATCTGCTGTTTGGGAATTCGACAGTCGAATTCGGACTTTAGAGAATAAGCCCCAAAAAGTTCTTCAGCGGAAGTAAAATACCTGAATAGTAGGTTTAAGAGGTGACTCTATAAGTTATGTACATATATTTTTATTTATAAACTGCCACTAGGATATGCAGCACTGTGAATACAATTATAACACAATCATGGAAAATTACTTAACATAGTAAAGAAAGAAAATACTGTGGTGGGACGGATCCTCCTGAAGGCAGAGGAGTATAGAATGCCAGAGATAAGGGGCGGCAATAAATAATGGTTTAGGATGGGAAAGGGTAGTATTTGTGCAGCGCATTATTGCTTTGTAAGGAATGGAGTAAATGACTAAAAATTTGAAGACTGGAAAATGCAAAGATAGGGAGGAACAACTAAGTTAAGTGCTTTTAATGTCAAGTGGAAGACACTGGTAATAGTTTATATAATATTGGGGGAATCATGGAGAAGAAAGATGCTACAAGATAGTCTGTCCCTTCTTGGGAGAGTGAGCAAGAATTCTGGCCATAGAATTTAAAATAGACTGGAGTGGGAAAGGTAGGAGGCTGGATAGACAGAAGTGTGTTGCAATAGTCCAGGAGGGATAAGATAACAACAAACAATAAAATAAAATAGTTACAGTGGGTGGTGTGAGAGCCAGGGCTGGCATCAGTCATTTATTGACGTTGTTCCACCACAACATTAGAAGAACATGAAGCAGACGCAGCAGATGTCTCCAGTTGATCAATGAGCACGGTCATTGATCAAATTCCTGCATTCTACTCTCAATTTGGGTGGGTGGAAGGAAAGTGCTGAGTTTCGCTTTGTAATGGGGATCAAGGAGGTTGGACACCCAGTAACTGATGTTCATTTTGATGGCCTTGATGCGTGGATCATTTTGGAGGAAATGGAGCATCCAAGCACTCATGTGAGAGATGTAGCCATGATTTCCCAAGCCTCGGGGTTGATTGCCATTTTTAAACTGATCTTCCAAGTCTTCCTCCTCAGCCTCAAATCTGTGCCAACCTCTTTCCAAGGCAGGGACATCGGTACCATCAGTGTCCAGCCATGCCTCATCCTCCTCCTCCACTTCCTGCTCCTCAGTATCAACACAGCCCTGACTTGCTTCAGACGCTGTACCCTGAGATCTCAAGTGCCGCCCTGCATCAGCTCTGGCCTGGCACCAGGTTTTTGTCACCCAGCCACCACTTGGTCTCATTGCACAGAGCCGTCCACAGCTCTTGACCTGTGTGTGGATGGTCTCCAAGACACATTATTTTCAACACAGCCTGGTTTCTATGCTACCCTTGGACCTTGGGGGAAAAAACCCCTGCACCCTGCCTGCAGTTTTGAAGACAAGCACAGAGACCAATAGAACTGCAACCAACAAGAAAAGGACACTTTCAACTCAGTTCTGGTGTCTGCTGGCAAAAAAGAAGTAAAATGCAGTGCTATTTCACTGTGATTTTACAGGAGAACAGGGACTGCTGCAGGTTCGACCCCCCCTTCCCCCCAGCAGCTGTACAGATCATCGAGCTGTTTCCAAGTCTCTAACTAATACTAACTAAAACTGTCCAATCTTGCTATATCCTAAGCTTGCTAATAATCTCTAACAAGGATCCTTTTCTGTATTGAAAACACTGGCAAACTGGCTCCAAGTTTTGAAAAAAGCTTTGGAGAGACAGCAATGCGTAGAGTTCTAGTCACAGAGTGAAACCAAATGAGGCTGATCAGTCAGTGCTGTCACGTATATAAAACGAGGTCATGTGATTTTAGCAGCTAATGAGATCCCTACACAGCCCAGTGATGACGTTGTTCACCCCCTCTGTGCTCTGGGATGATTGGATGGCTGCCAAAATGACATGAAGTGCTGAAAAGGGTGCGATTATAATATGTGATGACAATTATCGTAAGATTGTAAGGCAAATTATCATATCATCGCAGAAACCTGATAACCATTATAATCTTGCCGATTTCAACCTTTGTCGGTATCATCGCTCATTTCTACTCCTAATTTGTTCTTCATTGTCTCCAAAACTGAAAAACTCAAAATAAAAAAAAAACATTTTAAACTAAACTAAACTAAGCTATGTCTAATTATTTCTGGTCTTCTCTTCTGTCCTATTAGGTAGTCTGAGATGGTCCTCTGTTGTGTGTGAATGAGTAGTTACAGTTGTGCCACCCAGACAGAGGGTAAGGTGAGCGGCACATAAAGAATGAGTAATTACAGATGTACCACCCAGACAGAGGGTAAGGTGAGCGGCACATACAGAATGAGTGAGTACAGATGTACTGCCCAGACAGAGGGTAAGGTGACTGTCACATACAGAATGAGTAATTACAGATGTACTGCCCAGACAGAGGGTAAAGTGAGTGGCACATACAGAATGAGTAATTACAGATGTACTGCCCAGACAGAGGGTAAGGTGAGTGGCACATACAGAATGAGTAATTACAGATGTACTGCCCAGACAGAGGGTAAGGTGTGTGGCACATACAGAATGAGTAAGCTCCAGGTCCTCTATTAGTCAGCAAAGTAGTCCATGAACAGACATCATCCTTACTCCAGAGTCCTTGCTTGACCTGCTCCTTCAGTCTTGATTAGATTTTAACTGGTTATTGCAATTACATTTATTTTTAACTGTGTTGCTGCTGGTCATTTGATTTCTGTAAGTGGGAACTAGAGTTTTAGTTTGTTGCTAGTCATTAACATTGTGACACTTCGACTTGGAATTCTAATATGACACGGGATTTGCAGATGATTCATTCAGAAATATTACAAACTTTTTGGTTCATAATTATTGAACAAAATAACATATTTTATAACATGTTTAATATTTGAAAAATATTAAGATTTTTATGATAACTTAGATTGTAAGCTCTACGGGGTAGGGACCCTCCATCCTCTTGTGCCAATCACAACCTGGCACTTAAAGTGATTTCACACTTGTTATTCCCTTACTTGTAATGTGTAATGTACTTTTCCCATATCTGTCTTATATTTGTATTGCTGAATTTGTACAGCATGATTGACTCAATAAAGTCCATCTCTAAATGTTACCTATACTTCCATCAACCCGCCAGATTTATCTGAGTCTCCTTTTCTTGATAAGTTTTCTAAATAAGATTCTTCGTTCTCTGAATTCAACCTCGTACACTATACAGATAAAACTACTGGACAGTCCATGGTTTGAAACTGAAAATACTCGTTCACAAATATATACTTTTATCCGCTACAAAGAATTCAGTAAAAATAAGAAATTAGCCGGGACAAGTTATTCAGCAATATCCTTATCCGTTCTAAAATGCTAGCCTAGAACCTTGTGTCATTTCCCAAAGAGCAAACCTAAATAGAAGGCTTCAATGTGAAGAACTACTTAAGAACACTGTTATCATAAAGCCATCAGAGAGAAAACCTGAATTCTATCACTTATTGTACAGTTCAGGATAAAGAGAGCAAAACTTCACATATATCAACGATATCAACAAACCACAGGCGGTGATAAGAATAGGGTATGAATCCTAGAGGAAAAAACAGCTGTAATATACTGGATTTATTCATCTTTTTTCTTTGCTGAAAAATTATAGAGGGCTGCAAATATATTACTGGAGATGATTTTTATAAATACTAAAAAAAAATATATCCGTCTTAATAAATGTCATGCTTCACAGCGAACACGACAGCAAGTATATAGCAAGGATATAGATTTCATATGTGTCGAGAATGTTTCTATGTGCAGTTAAAGTGTTTGGCCTGTAAAATGAATCTCATGAAAGTGACAGGCATCACAATAATTAACTGTCTTTTGTAAACACGGCTGCTGTTTCTTGTTGGCATCAAAGCCCTACAGGCGCACGCGTAAAGTTTCCTGTGCCAAGCGTATAACATGTAAAAATGCTGAATGTTAAAAAAAGAATAAGTCAGCAATGATTTCCAACAAATTACTAGTCTATAGTTCCATTACTACGATTATTGCCAACCCCAATGGGAAATAAAAAAGAATATATTATATGCTGTTACTGTGCCTTGAAGGGTAATTCATGAGAGTTACAGATGGATCCAAAATAAGCCTCGGCAGAGGGTCTGAATCCCAAGACTGGAAGCTTAAAGGGAACTGGTAGAAAATGTGATGCAGGATGTGAAATATTTGGTACATAAACTGCTAACATGACCTGTTGTGATGACTGGAATGGTTTGATGAAAAGATCAATGCCATAAATGGTCTCTTATAGTTTTTCTAAATAACTCTCAACTGGCACCCCCAATTTATATCATTTATCAGGCTGAAGGTTAAAATTAAAGACACTTGGGGTCAAATTGTTGCATATAGGTGCAAATTCGCCAGATAAAGACAATCGCAAAAGGCTGCTACTGTCATAGTCGCGTCTTTATAATGAGAATATTGTCACAGTTGTGACTTTATTATTATCTTAACATTTAAAAAATCGTCACGACTTTACAATGGGGAAATTGTCGCGCATTTGCTATGGGAATCCGCTGTTTGAGAATTCGACAGTCAAATTCGCACCTTAGTGAATAATCCCCAGCTGACTTCAGTTTGTAAGTAGGGAACTCATGAGTTACATTGGGGCCCCAAATGGGCAATTAGTACAGTTGGTGTATTATTTTCAAGGTTTGATACTAAAAAATGTGTTATTGTTATTATCAGTTTAGTTTCCACTAACCTAGCTGCTTTAGGATTTTTTAGGCACACTCCAGACTGGCACAACATAAGTAGTCCTAGTCTCCTGATACCCCACTCAGTCCTATATGTAATGGATAGCCCCCCTCCATCCCAAATATGACAGAATCCATCCATCCCACTGTGTCATCACGCGATGATGATGACATAATTAAGTAGTTACTGTTTCTGCAGACGCCAATGGACCCAAGTATAGAAAGATTCTAATATAGGATCAAATGATGGATATGCAGTAATAAATAGGTGAATAATAATACATTTGTAACATTTTTTTCTAAACAGTTGAGGACCAGCTGCCAGTTTTGTATCACTACAGTTTAACAGATGTGAATTTGCTATTCCTTATCTACTTATTCCCTTGGCAAAGAACTGACTGCCGATGAATGCTATTCGACGTGTAGTCAGTTGAACAGTAGTGATGCCAGTTCAAAGTAAAATGGAGTGCTGTCATTTACATATAAAAAATGTTATTCTGCATCGCAAAGCCATCCAAACAATCCCTTTATACCTCGGTGCGGGTAGAAAAAATGATATAGATGGACAATGTTACAGCATATAAGGGTTTCCCAGAACAAAACCTTTAATGTTGCCTACTAGTGCCGTCTCACATGACCCAAAAAAGCCATCGATGTAATTTAGATTTAATTTTAAAAAATTGTTAATGTTACATCAACAGAAAGTATTAGAACAGAAGGTGTGATATGACATCATAGAAACTATTGTCACATGGGCTGTTCTTGAAAATAAAATAAAAAAAAGATTAGAGTCTCCCAGATGTGTGTTAAATTAGGCCCCTCCCCCTATGCACAGTAAAGTAAAGGCATAAAGTTTTTTTTAAAAATCCACTTCAGACATGAGTACCCTTGAGAGCCTCATGAAGAGAACCCCCCTATTTCTAAACCATTAAACAAAAAAAATCGCATGCAATTCTTTCCCTGTGAATCATAGAGAACCCTAATGAATTGACTTATCAGCAATAAGTTTACATTTCACATGAAAAGCTGCTGACCTTCAGCTAGAAAAATGTGCCATTGCTCATATACTGTATATGCCAAATGTTGCACTGAGGTCATCTTCATCTGTATGTTGATATTTGAGGTTATTTAAGGTTGAGAAACCTCACATAATTCATATTGATCCAGACAATATATAAAGAAATCATCTGCTGAAAATCTTTTATTTTCTAAACATCATTTTGAAATAATATTCTAAACGAGATAAAAGTGAATGAGCCAGGATGAAAATCTATGACTGTTTTGGTGAAATTGAAATCATAGGGTTTTATTGACTAAAGTCCAAATAGTCACATCCAGCTAAGAATTCACCATCTATTCACCACTGCCCCCATGTTTGCTTAGTGAGCAAACTCTTCAATGTGACGAATATGCCACCAATACGAGCGATTACGATAGTCATGAACTTACAGAGCTCTTTGCATCTCTTTGGGTGCACATGTACTTCTACTATTGACTAAGCTGTAGAGTGTGTCGAATGATCCAGTGTGACTTGGTGAACTACTCCAAATTCACCTGTTTGACTTCACCACTTCAGACTGGTGAATCGGTGGGTTTATGGCAGGGCTCCAGTGTTGAGTAACATGACTATTTCTTCAAGAGTGACAATGATGACTGTGACTAAATGATATATGAGCTAGAGACAAGGTGACAGAAATAGAATATTCACAAAATACAGTTAGTGGGATATGGTGAGACTGATCCCACTGCCCTTCACTTGCAAAAATTCCCCTCACTCCATATGACTTCTCATCCTACTTCTATCTGAATGACTACACCCCACTATGCATCTGGCAGTGATTGCCAATGGCTGCTTATTTGACAAGTCTATCCGCAGCTTAATCAATAATGAGAAGTGAATCCGCGACTATTTTGGCTATGCAACATAAATTGTAGTAAGGTGAATTTGACAGATGAATTCAGCCTTTAGTCAATAAGGCTCACAATCAGAATTTGTGTCTATGGGGGTAATTCAGAAAAGTGTGAACTCACCTTGCGATGCTTTGCATCAGCTAGCCAAGACTGGTATGTGCTCCCTGGTCTCCTGCACTCGGAGATCAGTGAACGCTTTAAAGGTACTACAGCTCACCACGCAACCACTGAAGTCGCCTTGCTGAGCCAAAGTACCTTTAAAGCGTTCGCTGATCTCCGAGTGCAGGAGACCAGGGAGCGCGTACTAGTCTCGGCGAGCTGATGCGAAGCATCGCAAGGTGAGCTCTCACTTTCCTGAATTACCCCCATTTGTATTTAATAATTTATATAACCCTTTGAGATTACAAATGACAAATTTCAATTTACAAGTGTTGTAGAGAAGCAAATGTGGAAAGGGCTTAATCTAGTTGCTGATCCTTTTTCATGAAAGGAAAAAATATTTATTAAAAAACTTATTTTATATATATACAGTTGTAGTTTTACAACTCATTGCCATAAACCAATGCAGTGTGATTGTAATTCATTGCACTCCATGCAGCATGTGTGCCAAGTATCCAAAGTAAAGGTAATTTAGGCAGCGCTAGTAGTTCATACAGGAAAAAATTGTTGCATTTTGCAGAATGAATCTAAACTCATTCCAGTTCAGTAGCACAGTTTGTAGAGTTTTTTTATATGTTTGATTTTAAAGGGATGAGGTGGCAACGTTAGTGTATTGGGATGGTTCAAACTAATCCTACCAAGTTACCACTTTAGCCAGAACACCGCTTCTGTTTTCTGCATCTGGTAAACTGCAGTTCCTGTCCTTGTCTCTAGCTCCTGGTGATTGTGAAGATTTTGCTTCATATCTATGCTATGTTAATCAATGCTATGTGAATCTATGCTAAAGAGTGTCTATGCTATGGCATGTCTAGAGTCCATGCCCCTGTGAATCTAGTTCCAGAGGAAATCACGCAGATGGACGCAGACTAAGGACACTCTAATCTGGTTTAAATTTTCCTAATATGTTTTTGATTGTGGGGAAAGAAATGGAGAAACCAATGCAAGTATGTAATCAAAAGCAGGACTTGGCACATTAAGGCATTCATGCTAACCATTAAGGCACACTGATATCCCCTCTACTTAACTGGATTTGTCTCTAGCATAGGTTATTTTAATCTATTATGGTGCAGCGTATTTTCTTGATGGAGGCTTTTCCTTAAGAACCATCTCCACTTCCTCAAGTGACCTCTTTAGCAATTCTCTGTTACATACCTTCACCATGATCCAGTGGCATTTGTGTCCTCTTTGGTCTCAAGCGGTGAGTATAGGTGGGAGTGCTCTGTATGTGGGATGCCGGCAACTCATTTTTGAATGACATGTGTCATTGCCTAGCAACGATGCCTGTTATTCCCCCTGTGGCCGGCGGGGGATTTAAAAGCCGGCATTTGCAGGAATTCATTGCCTGAATGTCACACTACTTTAGGCTCCTTAAGTCCTGTGTTCCGTTCCTAGTTCTATATCAGCCCTAGTCCAGTATCTACCTCCTGTGTCCAATACCTGTTCCTAGTATCCTGCTGCTAACTACTCTTACTTGTACCAGTCCATTATTAAAGAGACAATACCTGTTATTTCCTCCATATCCAGCTATTACTAATAGGGTGTGAGCCTGAGGGCCACAACCTGGGAGTCTCCCTGCCGCAAAGTCCATACCCCCTTGTGGGGGTCAAAGGTGAAGACCAAAGTCTCCTTAGACTCTGTGCCTCAGATAAATATATGTCAGCCCTGTGGGGATAAGAGGGTCTACTATATCCGTGACAATCTCATGATGACAACATCAAATTTGTCTCCCTTTCTGTCCTCTACAATGACCAGTGGGTCCAAACTAAAGACAACTGCTACATCCTAAGAAACACGTAACAAATGTAACAAGAAAGACAACTTTTTTCCACCTTGTCTACAAACATTGAGAGATAATTAGGATTTATCTGTGCGAAACATTATTAAAGGAGGAAAACGAGGAAATTGAGCCTTACTGACTTCTAAAGAAACCGAAATGGCTGATATGTTTGTTAAAAATGCATGTTTATTGATTCGTTCCTTATTTTTGTACCTCATTTTTGAGAACAAATCATTTTCCATTGTTAAATATTAATAGGTCTGTAATAAATGTTTTTTTCCCTTTCATGAAAAATGATCAGTAACTAGAATCAATCGTGTTGAACTGAGAGGACATGATCAACCTTTGTTTTACAGAATCAAAAATGTTACAAACAAAACAAAACAATGTTAAAATGGAAAAAAAGGGGCCAGAAATATATTAGACAATAGAGTTGTATTTTCCATGAGTTATTTATTATTTCTAATAAGCATTTTACCTTCACAACGTATTAGTTGAATGGAGATACTGGTGTTTCATTGTTAAACAGACATAGGTGATTGTGTGCACAGAATATTAATTTTCCACAGGGGAAGACAACTTTACTGTGGTTCCCTGTACAAGGTTAGATTATGGATCCCCCATTCACCACAATCACTATAATGTATTTATCAGTAAGCCTCCCCGACCTTAGCTGGGCCCTACACATGGGCATATCTTGGCTTGATTTCTATATAGCTTCAGATTATTAATGGTAGCTGCAATATTAATTATGTGGGAAGGTATTATGAGAATAATTTGTGGTCTTTCTCCTAACCAAAGCATGCATGACATAATATTGCAAAAACTAATTAGGGGCCTATTTTTCAAAATCCAAACAGTTGCGTACAGGTCAGAATTTGTGTCCATTCACCACTTCCCTATACTCAGTTATTCATTAAACTCTGTGATGTGGTGAATTTCTGTCCTATTCAGACACTTATCCTCTGGTTTCAGTCATGGCCCGGCACTTAGACAGTGATGTATATTCTTGATTATATGTTTGTATTTTACTTCACTTGTTCTTTGTTCTGCACTTTACCCTTGTCTGTATTATTACTGGATTGTACAGCGCTGTGTAACCTTGTGGCGCTTTATGAATAAAAAGATAGATAGATAGATAGATAGATAGATAGATAGATAGATAGATAGATACAGATAGATAGATAGATAGATACAGATAGATAGATAGATACAGATAGATAGATAGATAGATAGATAGATAGATAGATAGATAGATAGATACAGATAGATAGATAGATAGATAGATAGATAGATAGATAGATAGATAGATAGATAGATAGATAGATAAGCTTACAATGGTCAAAGGCTTAGCGCCATTTTGCATGCACGTGCATGAGTTATTCATCATCAAGGTGTCTGTCAGAGTAGCAAATATGGCAAAGAGTAGTGCTCTGAATTCACCAGTTTTACTTTGCCAGATCTACATGATGAATTAGGGGGTTGATGGTGGGGCTCCTACTGTTTGACTATGCTGCACTATGCAATAAACCATGCCTGCCGCCATTCACTTCTTCACTAAGGTAATTCATTGCTTAATGAATAAGGAGTAGCAAATTTGTGACTATTAGAATGTAAGGGACCAAAGGTTCAGGGGGTTATTCACTAAGGTGCGAATTTGACAGTCGAATTTGCAAACAGTGGATTCCCATAGTTAATCCGCTACAATTTCCCTATTGTAAAGTCGCGACAATTATTTAAGATTGCGACAATTTTCCCATAATAAAGTCACGACTGCAACAATATTCTCATTATAAAGACGCGATTGCTACAGTAGTATCCTACTGCGCCTGTCTTTATCTGGTGAATTCGCACCTATACGCAACAATTCAGACTTTAGTGAATAACCCCCGTTTTACAGCTCATTAGTATACAGCCCAACAACATGGTGGAAATAAAAATGTTTTTTCAGATGAAGTTAAAATGGTAACCGTATATAAATACTTATAAATACCCATGCACAACTATTGCAATTTACTAAATCATTTCCAACATTTTTTATACTTATACAACATTTCGCCAGGTTGAGAGTGGAAATCCGCCCTGGTTAAATGCATTATTCCTTATGAAGATGGGTCTGTAAAATGTTTCTAAGGCTGGGTTCACACGAGCGTATGATGCGCAGTGCATCGTACGCTCGTGTAAACAAATGACGCAGTGCATCGTACGCTCATGTAAAAAAATAATACGGCTTAATGAAACCGACAATACTTACCTAGTTCCGGACACAAGAGCGTATGAGACGCATACGCTGGGTCCGGAACACTGTGTGTCGCATTTTGGTCGGCGTATGTGACACACAGGAAGTGATGTGACACACAGGAAGTGATGTGAATGCAAAGGGAGCGTTCACACTGTCGCTGGTAAATACAAATTTTCTTTTTTCTATTTTTTTTCTTCACACGAGTGTATGATGCGCTGCGCACACTCATGTGAACCCAGCCTAAGTCTCTGGTGTAATAATCGGCGATATCGATATTAAAGGGCTCAATTGACATTAGAGTTAATTGTAGCGATATTAGTGCATTGATATTTACAATGTGTATTTTGATCAATATTGATACCATTTTTTTTCGATTTTCCTAAAATGAGGGGAAAAGAAAAATGCGGTGGAATAAAAGAAAGGGTGAAAAAAGTGAAACAACGCAGCAAAAAATATTAATATGGTTTTTTTGACTTTAGTAAATATGCCCCTAATATACTCATTACAACAAGCAGTTTCCAATTTTAGTCCCCGAACCAAATTGCTCGTTGGTATCACATTTTATTTATTTATTTTTTAGATTCAGTCCGAAAAGCAGCTTTTTACTTTTGAATTAAACTGTATCATTACTACATACTTATCCCTAACGACTCTTTTCATTCCGCTAGTTTCAAGTTAAAATAATTAGATATCAATGAGTAACTTTTTTTTTTATCAATCGTGAAACAATATTTAAACTTTAAACTCATTATAGAAGCTTGCGTTTTATTCTGGAATGATAGTTACTTGTAGATAATTATCCCCAAGACCTTCCTTCCTAAAGAAATACTTTAAACAAAATTAAACAAAAGAAAGAGAAAAAAAAAATAGTGTTGGGGAAGGTCAAATGTCAATCAAATTCTATTTTACATTTTGAACACAAAAGTGGTCCTTACTAAACGCCGACGTATAAGTGAAACCTTAAGATCATGTCGATAACATCCCTTTCTCTAATCACTGGTTTATCTGTCCATTATCCTCTATGTTTGCAGACTCCCTCCCCCTTCTCATCTTCTTGGTGAAGGTTGACACAGCGTTGGCTTTGAACTTTGGTATTGATATTTTGAGAATGTTTGATAGGATATTGGTCATCAGGACATCTCAGAAGAGGATATTCCTTATTAAAGTAATGCATCGCGTTCGCACTCTTAAAACCTTCAACATATTTGAAAAGGCAACCTTTTTGACCATGATTAGCTCAATAGTTCTCCTTTCATTAAATCGATACCAATGCTTGTGATATTTCCTAGTATTTCATACAGAAAGGAGGATGGTATCAAAGGTAAACTTTATGCTTTTTTTGCAGAAATCCTTATTTATGGTGTTTAGTCTTTCAGAGAATTATAGATAAGTTATAGAACAGCCAAATTATTTGGACTTTTGCTTTTTTTTTTTTTTTTTAGATTTTTTGCTAAGGATTGCAAGAAATAGTTCCCCATTTTTAAATTATTGTATATTACTTAGTTAATGCTTGTTCTGTGCCTAACTGATATACGCCTGGCATGAAAGAGTCCCTGATAAATAAATTAAACATCTTGTTTAACATGTAACTTCCACTTCTTCCTTCCAGAAATAATATACTGTATATGTATAATAAAGTATGTTTATCATACACACTTCTACAGATATGCCAACATTCTCCCAGGTCTCATGTTAAATCCTACTGCTTTAATCACTATATATATATATATATATATATATATATATATATATTTTTTTTTTTTTTTT
>WMED01003389.1:0-22255 GCA_019650415.1 Pipa parva
GGAAATCCGCTGTTTGTGAATTTGACAGTCGAATTTGCACCTTAGTGAATAACCCCCTAAAAAGTGACCACAACTTTTTAAACAAAGTAAAATAGTTTCTTTGTGCTAATCCGGTTTATTAAAATTCCAATACATTCAAGTGCATAACAGTGTGCGCGAAGTGATGCGAAGGATCCGGAGCTCACTTCGCACTATGGTGAATTACCCCTTAATGTTAAGATTGTGACAATTTTTCCATAATAAAGTCACGACTATATTCTTATTAAATGCCTGTATGGTATTCATATGTAGTTTATCATACTGGTAGCCAATTATTTGGCAACATTTGATAAGACCTATTCCATAAATTTCTCTTATGCAATTGGAGGTCTCTGGATTGTATTAATTATAGTATAACAATATCCTAAATAATTTATGACTACAATAATTCCATCATTTATAAAAAATTAATTCTGCTATTAGATACTATCCAGCAAGCATTAAGAAATTAGTGGAATAAATTTAGACTTTCTATAAAGTGTTTTCCTTATGTAATTAAATTATGTATTATGTATAGTTGCTTCAAGGCATGTTCATATTGAGTAAATATGTGCTAAATACAACATATGTCATAGTGTTCCTTTGATATATTCTGAATTTTACAGAATAAGAAAAGGGCTTCAGCGGGCAAGGGGAAGAAGAGGAAATTTAGCAACAGAAGAGCTCATTCCTGTCTTAATAAAATCTAGTTTCAAGGGATCTACCCTTTCTCTGCCTTTTGTATCCAAAGCACATTTCTTAGAAAACTGACTTGAAATTGTATATCTTATCAAGCTCTGCATTATATCCTTTCTAATACAACTGGTACAAGCAGTGCTTCTCTGTTAAAAATACAAAAATGTATGAGCAGTAGTGTTTGGCGATGATGGCAATAATCGTCATCGGACTGAGTATCGATTTTTGAAATCATCGAATGGATAATCATTAGTGAATGTCGATTATTGCCGATAATGATTATGACTATTTAAATCATAGTCAGCAAGAATGCAGCTACAATTTAGAACCCAATTATTTCCCTATGGAAGTAATTAGGTATAATTCCCAGCTCTAAACCCACTTACAGTGAAAAGCATTCCTTAGCAATAGACCAAGCCTCAGTCTTAAACTTCTTAGGCAGTCAATGCACCAGCACAAAATCACATAAAGGTGCTAGGCTGCTGAGAAAAGATAATTGTGTGGCTTTGTGCGATTGTTCTGTTGTTACCGCTGTCCGCAGGAACATCCTATTGAACATTCCTGCAACCATAACCAGCAAAAGTGCAAGGCTTGGTTATAGATTTAAACCCAATTATCTCCCTATAGAAGTAATTAGGTAAGCCCAGCTCTAAATTAGATCTTAGCCAAAAGGCCAAAAACTAAACCCACTTACAGTGATGATCACTAGGAGAAGCAGAGGCTGCTTTTCCAGCTTCTAAAAAACTTAGGTAGACTATAAAGTCATGTATTATTATGCTTAGGGAGAGTAAAAATGAAAGACAAGGGAGTATAGGTGATACCTTTTATTGGCTAACAGAATAAATGATAAATGCAAGCTTCATCAGGCAATAAGATGAAACTGTGACAATTTTATACAGGAGAGTAAAAAACTACTCACAAAGAGAGTGATTCTGGGAATCAGTACTAATTTGAATACAGTTTATATTCTATTTCTCACCAACAGGTGGCACTGTGTTATTCTGTATATCTGTGGATTAGTACTAACTTCAATACAGTTCAAATTCTCACCAACAGGTGGCACTGTGTAATTCTGTAAATCTGTGGATAAGTACTAATTTGAATAATATAAACTGTATTCAGATTAGTACTGATTCCCATGCTGGTCATGTTTTATATTGCTGGCTTATCTTTGCTTGATATTATCGAGTGATCATGATAATCGGTGATCATGATAATCGGTACGATTTTTGTAAAATCATCGGATCATCGATAACACCTGATAATTGTAATAATCGTACTGATTTCAACTTTTCTCAATATCATCGCTCAACATTAATGAGCAGTCATTTTTGGCTAAAACATCTCTAGGCTAACTCAAGAATTGAAATTCATACCTCCCAACATTTAGGGGGCACTTTCATGAAAACATGATAGAGAGCTAAAATCTCAGTTTTTTTCACTTTTGAAGTATAATTATATACACATGCTGCAGTCTGTACCATGCATTGTGTATGGGGTAAGGGTCATTTGCCTGGTACCTTTTATGAACATTAATCAATAAAATACACCTTTTTTTATTGCAAATCTTTGTTTAGAAATGGCCAACAAATTATGCAGTATGCATGTAGACTGATCAGCCATGATAACTAAAGAAAGTTAGTTTTGTAAGTGTGCAGTCTAAAAGAAAACGTATAAAATTATAACATTTTAAATATATAAAATTATACTTATACAGTATACATAATTCATAGGTACACATTACAATAAAACATAAATGAATAGCTATGCAGAATCCCTAAAATTCTAATTTCCTGTTTTTGAATGTTTTCTAAAATGGAAGATAGGGTTGGCAAACTCTAAATTATTAAATGCAAAGGATTATCGTGAGAGTTAACTTCGTAGCTTTACCTCTGAGCACTACCAAAATACTTTGTTTTATAGATTACCTTGTATTTAAATATATTCCTTCCCCCTTCCTTCATGATTTTACCAAACTGTACGGCCTACAGATTTTTTATTTTACAATTTCTCAGAATACAACAGGAAAATGACCCTTTAAACAACCTAAACATTTGTCATGTCAGATTCCACAAAAAATCCGTAATGGTTTTTTCACAGAAGCCACCAGCAAAGTTTTTATAAAAAAACACAACTTATAGCTAACCTTCAAGTTTAGAAAAACTAAAGACTCCCCAGGTAATACTATCACTTTAAAACCAAGTCTGCATATACATCATGTTGATATCTGCAATTAAATCACTTTCCAGTTCCTTATTAATTTCAAACTGTACATTTTTTTAATGAAGGACCAAAATACATTTTCACATTTTAGTATGTATCTTAAACTATCCAGATCGGTCATAATTGAAATTTTTAGCATCTCCATATTCCTGAAGAACAGATGTATATTTTTATTTGTATTTATTCCTGCTGAAATTTTATCCATATTCTTTAAATTCATTTGATGAATATTCTCAGCCAATCCATATTAATACTGCAGGAAATTAATTTAATAAGTGCTGAAAAAAAATAAATATTGCAACATGTAAAATTAATTTGATTTGTATTTATTATATGCTGAATTATCATGAAGTTTATACTGCTGCACAGCTAAAATCTCAACATCAAGTTAAATAAAATCTAAAAGAACCCTGGATTGATTTATTCAAATGTAATCAATGTACAAATATAATTCAAAGATAACTAAATGTTACATACATTTTTATTTTGTAGGATAATAAGCAGTGAATAGCCTGATGCTTGGAGGTTTTTTTAAAAAGTATAATTTGAATGACCATTAAGGTTATCTTCCCGTAGTGCAACAAGGAGATCATTTGGTCATTATCCCTGCAAAATTGGATGATTTGGTCATTATCACTGCACATTGTCTGACCAGATCACCCAGTTAGCTATTGACATTTTTTAAATCTGTTTAGGGCATTTTGATTGATTTAAATGCATGCTGTGCCAATCTCTATTGATCTAGTTTAGGGTGAACCTGACAGCTTGTATTCAATACATACAATTATTTAGCACTACCTAGCATTGATCAAACAAACATCCTGGAGGAACAATTGTTTGTATATAGCCCAATGCCATATTTTTTCTAGTTTTATCTATCATGCATAACATAAAAAAATCAGCTGTTGTACTCTCTTGCTATCTGTGTGTAGCTCACCACAGCATACAGGATCACAGAAACCACCCAACAATACACTTCAGCTTAACCTAGAAGTAACTATATATCAATGTAATATATCATTTAGATTAGTTTTTTTGCATTTCATGCATAATATTATTAGTCATTCAGATTTTACAGCAAATATAGATAATTATTAGATAATAATAACAACCCTGGATATGTTACAACATGAGGAATTGTTCTATAAGTCCTGAATTCTCAAGCATTTCATCCCTAAGTGCCAACAAAGTAGATATCAAAAACTCACCCATAAGAAGCTTTCTATCCTAGCAAAGACTGGCTGACATGACCCCATACAATGTTTAATAATATTTCAAAACAAAAGGAGGGAACCAGGTTGTTTCAAAAGGTGAAGTAGCAAAGCTACAATTCATTAATGGCACCTCAATAAATTGTAGCTTTGCTACTTTACCTTTTGAAACAACCTGGTACCCTCCTTTTGTTTTGGATCTACTGACGTGTTTGGATAGTATATGAGGGTTTTGTGTTGTTATTATTATTGGAGTTTTGTTTGCTTCTTTTACATCTGCCATTTAATAATATTTGTTCGCAAACTAAGTTGCCCATACATGCGATCTTTTGGTTTTGCTGCATATTATGTTGCAGGATGTAATAAATATAGGGCTCGTTGTGTAGTTGTCCTATTGGGAGTCAGCTCCATGTAGGAAAACTACTGTGTGTTACATATGTAATCAAAAATAATATAAAGTACAGAGACACAAGAATTACTAGAAGTTAAATTTTTGGTTTGTTTCTAAGAGACTACCAAAATGTTTGTCGCTCACATAAATATTAACTGAACCACATAATTCCTCTTTGGGTACTTAAATCATTCTTCTAAAAAAACTGTCACCTGCTGGTTTGTCACTGACCCTATAAAAAACTTAAGTACCTAGTTACAAAGTCAGCTGAACACTTAGATGCAAGAATTAAGCTGAATCTAGTTATAAAGCCTAGTGAGTAGCATAAACCCACCTAGGTGGGTGGAGGCAGACTGCAGGGGAATGTTAACAAGAAATCTAAACCATTTGAACTAAGCTGGACCAAGGCAGAAGATGATGCACCTCCATAGACTATATCATGGTCAAGAGACATACCCTTCTACTTAACTCATAGAAAAATGATTGAGGGCATCACACATATGATCCATCCAGGAATAATTCTCAGGTTAGCAGGTAATTATATGTTTCATCTTTATTTTTATTTATGGATTGGGGACACAGTTTTATTAAGGAACCTCAGTTCAATACTTAGGGGGTGAGGATCCCAACTCAGTTCCCTTATCCTGCAAGCTAGTATGGGGTATGGGATCTTAGGACAGGGAGCATAATTAGGTTTTATTATAGAACCAGTACCCCAGGTTGAGCTAAGACAAGGACATTGGTCCCATATTTAAATAATATTTTAGCCCCTCTTGGTGTTAAATTGTTGCCTTGTCTGTTTTACAGAATAGTATGTCATGGTCCATTACAAGTTTTAGTTTGCTTTTTTATCTGGTTTACCTGGTGAGTAAGTACCTTGCCATCCTGATCTTTGCAACCAGTACTCAGTAAACAATGGTCCCTGCTGATATATTTACTTTGTACATACATTACAAACATGAAATCAGATATAATATGCATAAAACCATATTTTTTTATGTACATTTAAACATTATAGAGGTTATTATTATATAGATACTCAGGTCCCGTCTACTCAAATATTGATAGTGTAGCTATTTGTAAAACTATACAGGAACATATGATCACAACAGAATATTCATTGAATAAAGTGCAGTGTGATTCAATTTTAGCAGAAATATGCTAAGCTTTGTGACTTTTGCCAAGTCCCAATTTCATCATAAATCAGTGGCAGACAGGTTCCAAGCAGCTTTCTTGGCAAAACAGTTTTTAATGAAGATTGGCGTAAACAGCTTTTTATCCACTGTTAATGGCTACTTTGATTTTGAAATAGCTGTCTTAATTAATTTAGAAGTACAACCATAGAAATGTAAATTCAATTCAAAATGGCATTTCAAACAACCTTTACATCATTTGAATTTTTCTAAAGGTAACATTTCGACCCTTCACAAATTGGCTGTGCTGGACTTGGGAGGGAAAGACATATCCCAGACACTGCTGGGTAAATTAGAATAGCAGGTACTGAAGCAAAGAAAATGTACTAAATGATGCATATTAACATGGCTTTCACTATCTGCAACAGTGCACATACATATGTACTAATGAGTGCCAAAATAAAGCATACTCATTACTTAATACACAGCCTATTATTTAATATTTGACCAAACAAAGAGAAAATCAAGTAAAAAACTAACAGAAAAACGGAAAAGAATTACAAAAGAAGCAATGTAATGCCGAGGATAAGGACATAGTGAGGAAAAATAAAAGGTGTTATTGATTTGGCTATCGTAGACTCATAGTGGTTATTCACAAAAGCCCGAATTGTTAGCCCCCTGCGAATTCGCCAGATAAAGACAGTCGCAATATGCTGCTGCTGTCGCAGTTGCGTCTTAATAACGAGAATATTGTCGCAGTCGCGACTTTATTATGGGAAAATTGTTGCAATTTTAACTTTAAGGGTGAAATTTATTTAAGGCGGAATTTTTCTGCCCAATCGCAAATTTTACCGCACGTGCGGAATTTGGATCGATTTCCGATTGCACGATCGGAATTTCGATCGATTTCCAATTGCACGATCGTAAATCGATCGAAATTTCGCTTGTGCGGAAAAATTCTGCATGTGCGAACGGAATTTAACTTCGGGCGATCGCTTCGCCCTTAGTAAATTTTGCCCTAAGAAATTGACACGACTTTACAATGGGGAAATTGTAGCGGATTTAATATGGGAATCCGCTGTTGGCGAATTCGACAGTCGAATTCACACCTTAGTGAATAAACCCCTGGGCGAAATTTAATTGACTCAAAAAAGACCAAGATTGGTCTTTTCAAGTTTATGCCTCGAGTTTTTCAACGGCATTATTCGATGAAAAGGTAACTAAGCTACTAAGGTTAAATATGGCTACCTTAGCAATTTGAAAAGAAAGACAGCATCCAATTTAAAGCACACACAAATATTTTATTAATTAGAACACAGCAACCAGAAAGTTAAAAACATTTAAAATACATGTGCACCCTAGGAGTGAATGCCAAGGGTGAACAAAAAGGAGGAACAGATCCCAGAGGCGCCCATATTCAATTGAACACACAAATGCTGGGTACAAACAAATTCAATAATAAATGAATAAGTGAACTGGCCACCACAATGGTACAATAATGTATGATAAATTGTACAATGATTTTAGTAAGAAGAAAAAGAAAATATGGCTACCTTTTCATCAAAAAATCCAATAAAAAAACTCAAGAGATAAACTCGCGAGATAAACTCGAAACGACCAGTTTCAGTCTTTTTCGAGTTTATTAAATTTTGCCCTCTAATATGTGTGGAGGATGTATTTTTCAATAAACTATTACTGACCTCTTTGTTTTAGGGGACTATATTATAAAATTCAGGCACTGAAAATATAGGTCCAAGAGTATAGAATCATCTCATCATGACAAAATCTGACTCGACACCAGATGCCCCCCATCTCAACTAAACACCATGGCAACTAGTGTTCGCAGGTCTACCTAATGTTATGTAGGCTGTAATGAATTTTAAGTTGGAATTTGGAAATTTAACAGTAAGTGTGAATAAATCTTGTTTATTCCAGTGTATTTGTATTACAATTTTTTTTTTTTATTCTTTATTTATATAAAGAAATTCTCAATTTGATATCTTCCAAAACTCAAAAAGGCAAACTCTGTTGAGAACCCACAGACCTTTCAATGTATATTCTCATGGATGTAAAAAAAAGAACTGACTATCAAAACATGTGCTCCACCATCATCTGCTGTCCAATAGACGTCAATCAGTCAGTGCATAGGAGAGACATAGGAGATTATTGACTAAAGTGAGAATTCAACTGTCGAATTCTCAAACAGCGGATTCACATAGCAAATCCGTGACTGCAACAACTTTCTTATTGTAAAGACACAACTGTGACAATTTTTAAACTTGCGACTTTGAAAATATTCTCATTATACAGCCATGACTGCGACAGTAGCAATCTATTGCAACTGTCTCTCGCTGGCAAATTCACACTTTTATGCAACAATTTGGACTTTAGCCAATGATCTCTGTAATTGTTAATATTTAAGTGAAATTCTCTCCATGTCACTTTTCCTCACGGAAAAGGTTTGAGGGGACTGAGCATTTACTGTATGTAACCCACAAGATTGTGATAAATAGAAGAACAAATAAAAAAATCAACAGATCTGATGTCCTTTATCTTTTACTCAAACAAAGAGAATGATTTTCTTATGCAGAAATCTATTATTGTATTTAAATGAACCAAAACCAAAGGACTCGTCTGAAGGCTTAGTTATTCTTCTGTCATTCTGTCATTTGGGTTTTAAGAATATCCCAAAAGTTGTTTTTTTGTTTTTTTTCCAGAGCATTCTACCACAATAACAATCTGTGTCATCCCACGTAACCTTGTCATCACTGGACAGGTTGAAGTATGTGACTTGATATAGAAGTTAAAATAATTTATTTAAATAGGGCGGCTTAATAAACAGCCATAAAGGCTTTGGGTCGTTCTCCCTTAGAAAGGTTTGCAAATGATCTTTTCCAAAAGGAAAAATAATGTTTTCTATCTGTAGAGGTGATATAATGAATATGGCCTCATTGCTCTCCCAACTTGATCAGATACTTCCCTTATTTCAATGTATCTTTTCAGTTATTGGATAATCATTTTATGTTTCTTCTTCTTTATGTTTCTTCTTTAGTTTTAAAGGTTCACAGAGAGTTTGAGGTTCATTTAGCAGTCAGCAACAAAGGCTGAGGCTGGTAGCACCATGTTAGTAATAGTCCTAATTCTGACTCCAGTATTAGTTAACCTATTTATTGCTATAACTGTCATTAACTTATTGCACCAGGCTATGATCGGAACTATGGCAAGCAAGTGTTTTTATACAATTATGACAAATTTTGTCTGACTGTTATTGGAATACCTTTGCAGTAAAATCCCTTCAGTTGTATTTTTATGCATTTTGCAGACATACTGCCATTCTTACCTATTTTGATACACTACTGTTACCATTTCATGTTTGTTTTCATTTTTGTTACTGATCCTTTCAATAAAGAGACTGGAAACAATAACTCTTATGCCATTTGCACCACATTTTTGCTGTTATCCTCAGGCACATTGGCAAAAAATGACATTTCTCAGCTTTCACAGAAAAAAATTGATGACTCTCTATTGTAGTGGTTCTCAACCTGTGGGTCGCTACCCCTTTGGGGGTCAAACGACACTCTCACCGGGGTTTACGGACATGCTGTAAATCCGGAAGTGAGCGCAGGTCACCTGCCTGTGTGTGATGTGGTGGCCAAACATCATCGCGTGGAGTGAGACGTGGTGATGTCACCAAGCGCACGCCGGTGTCATGACATCATTGTAGGGGTCACCGGTAAAGGTAGGTTGAGAACCACTGCTCTATTGTATGTTTTTTTTTAATTGTTTTTTTTTAATTTCCTCCCTTAACATGGATTTTCAAAAGCTGTGAATTATAGTTTTAGAACGTTTGATATTTAATATTGAACATGCATTTATTTTGTTGTTTGTTTTTTTTTTTTGGGGGGGGAGGTATTTCATGTATTATCTAAAGGTGCATTGACAAGAATTCCATGCAGTAATGCAGTAAGGGCTGCTTATAGAACTCATAAAATGTGGCTGCAATCAGCAAAGTAAAAAATAAAAACAAAGCATTAAAAAGCAGCTATTCAACTGCAAATTTAAAAAAAAAATTATTATCATGTAGGAATATCTGCGACGCAAATCCAAATTTATTGTTTGTCTTTCTAGTGTTTCTGTTAATGGCATGGTTAGAAGTAAAATAAAAATGTATCTGTAGCAAAATAATTCTTTTTTTATATGAAAATTATTCCGAAATTGAGAATTCATTTTTTTAAGATTATTTAAATGTCCCTCTTCTTTTTTCATCCTTTTATTCCATTGGTATTTGTCTTTTATCAGCTACCTGGTGTTGATACTACTGCATACATAGAAAGGTGAACCATGATCTACAGTAAATAGCTGCTTCTGTCAAAATATGATTTTAAAATTGTATTAACATATGAATTTGCATTTTTACCTGTGTTTTTATGTTGCATCGTAACAAGCTGGCTAGTCATTTCATATTCAGTAATATAAGATAAACTACTAATACAAATGCTTGCATAAGCATTTCCTGAAGCTCAAACTGGTGTTTTATCAACGTGGCATAAATTATACACAAATCACAGGACAAGTTAATGTATAAATGATTTGTATTCTATGGAGCAATGAAACTCCACCTTGTATATTTTATCCAGATATTAGCATTAGATTGGACAATAAAATAAGCAAATAGAGCAGTGCTCATGCAATCTGATTTTTAATGGAATAGCAAGTTTGTTGGTTTTACAGAAATGAATCCAAAGTTCTTAATCAGATGATCTGACAAGTTTGGCGCTGGTCCAAGTAGAAGTCTGCGTGGGATTGCATACAAATAATCCAATCTTCGTAAAAAAAAAGTTGGATAGGAAGAAAATGTATTTAGACAGAAGTGTAGATATTACATTTACAACAACATATAAAAAAGGAGTTGTCAGCAGGTTTTAAAAAAAGGCAAATGCCTGCACCTGTTGGATGTGCCATTAGCGGTTGTTTGGTTGTACACTAAAATTTAAGAACATGGAGACATATCTGAGTATTTATCAACATGAGTTACTTAAATATTGAATTTCTGATGCGCGTGTTAACGCTGAAAAGAATAATTTTCTTTAAAAGAGAACTATATGCTCCTCGAGTCAGCAAGTGATTCTTAAAGACAAAGGGAGAGATCCTTGACGATGGTGTTTCATGCTCCAGCACAGACTCTGCTCTCTGTAATTTGCAATGTTTTTTGTCTTTGCTGCTATGAACTTCTTCACTTCCTGTTCCTGCAATTTTTTGCTGAACCGAGCAAGCGTAGTAGCAGTTTTCTGATGTAAAACTGCTACTGCGCTTTCTCTATTCAGCGTAAGTCTCCACCAGTTTGCTGAGTGCTTTGGTAAAACTATTTTCAGAGTTATAATCCCCTGAAGGAGTAGCTGTATAGTAAAAGATTTGATTTTGCCTTAGCTATGGGGAGGTGTCTCCGTGATACATAATACAATCAGTTTCCAAGTTAAAATGTATACTTGGATTGGGAAACTTTTCATTGGTGGAAGCAACAAATGTGATTATATTTGCTGGTAAATAAATACTTTTCTAATAAGTGAAAAGGATATTTTCACCCTTGGAACTTTTGAATGACATATATTTGTTTAACACCGCTAGTAACACGTGGCACATTCACCAAAGATAGTCCAGGAACTAGCCAAGGAGGGCCCCACCAATCCCAAATAAATCAATGAAGAAAGAAAAAGCCAAGGCTGCTCACTGCATTATCTTCAAGGGGAACACCCCATTTATTGAAGGACATTCTCAGTCACACAATGTTTTGGAGTGACTGTTGCCTCCCTTCATCGAGTGAATAAATATAGCTGTTTATCGAGAAAAGTTAAAATCGGCACGATTATTACAATTATCGAGTGTTCTCGATGATTCGATGATTTTACAATAATTGTGTCGATGATTAGTATCGACCAATACATCAGTCTGCTGCACTCAGGGACAAACCCAGTAGAGAATTACTACTAATTTGAATACACTTTATATTATTCAAATTAGTACTTATCCACAGATTTACAGAATTACACAGTGCCACCTGTTGGTGAGAATATAAACTGTATTGAAGTTAGTAATTTTACACAGTGCCACCTGTTGGTGAGAAATAGAATATAAACTCTATCCAAATTAGTAGTAATTCCCAGTTTCACTCTCTTTGTGAGTAGTTATTTACTCTCCTGTATAAATTTGTTGCAGTTTCATCTTATTGCCTGATGAAGCTTGCATTTATCATTTATTCTGTTAGCCAATAAAAGGTATCACCTATACTCTCTTATCTTTCGTTTTTACTCTCCCTAAGCGTAATAATACATGACTTTATAGGCTACCTGAGTTTCCTTAACTGCCTGAAAGGCAGCCACTGCTCCCCCTAGTGATTATCACTGTAAGTGGGTTTAGTTCTTGGCCTTTTGGCTAAGATCTAATGTAGAGCTGGGCTTACCTAATTACTTCCATGGGAAATAATTGGGTTTAAAACCATAACCAAGTTTTGCACTTTTGCTGGTTATGGTTGCAGGGACATTCAATCGGATGTCCCTGAGTGCAGTGGACAGCTGTAACAACAAAATAATCACACAAAACCACACAATCAGCTTTGTTTGGCAGCCCAGCTCCTCCATGTGATTTTGTTCTAATGCAGTAGCATTGCCTAAGAAGTTTAAGACTGAGGCTACATGGCTATTGCTAAAGGAATGTTTTTCACTGTAAGTGGATTTAGAGCTGGGATACCTAACTGCTTCTATGGAAATAATTGGGTTTTAAATCATAACTGCATTATTGCTGGTTATGATTCAAATAGCTACTTTGGGTTGTAGGGACACCCACCAGATGGGGTTTATATATATAAACCATAACCAGCAAAAGTGCGGCTATGATTTAAAACCCAATTATTTCCATAGAGATATATTACAATAATCGTTATCGGCTAACGATTATCTGTCGTAATTGATGGTTTCAAAAATCGATAATTGGTCCGATGACGATTATTGCCATCATCGCTCAACACTACTGTTTAATAAATAAATTATGTCCCACAATGCCAATACAAACATAGAGCTGAAGAAAGGTACTAGTATAAATAATGATCTGCAGTAAGACCACGAGGTGAAATTTATTAAAGTTGGAACGACTGCTCTCAGTCTTTCCAAGTTTACCGGGAGAAATCTCGCATTGTTTTTTGAGATTTCTTTCGAGATTTCAAGATGGAGTTTTTTTATCCCGATTTGTCAAAATTTTCAGAGAAAAGGTAGCCATGCTGCTAATATAAAGTATGGCTACCTTTCCTTAAAAAAAAAAAAAAAAAAAAATTCAAAAAATCGAGATAGAAAAACTCAATCTCAAGAAATCTCATGAGAATAATGCGAGATTTCTCCCAGTAAACTCAGAAACACCCGGAGTGGTCTTTCCAAGTTTAATAAATTTGGCCCATTGCATGTTTTTTATTTGTATGTATGTATTTATAATTTTATTTATAAAGCGCCACAAATTTACACAGCGCTGTACAATTAAATATCCTCCGTCAAACATATTTGCTGCATTTACAGTCATAATACTTTAAGGGGATATTGGTTTGTGTAAGTCTATTTTCTGTGTATAAATATATTAAATATAGAATTTAAAGAAGGGTTAAAGCAGTAAGTGAGTAATAATCTTTATATCAGTAATCAGCTGTGGTTACATGCAGCTTCCAGGAGCAATTTTCTTAATTTTCAGGCGCATTAGAAGCTAAAAGAGGTAATTTTCTGATCTTTAATCCTGACAAGGATTTGAGATTACCTTCAATTAACTTCCCCATTCAACATCTCCTTTACTTCTGTGTTCTGTACAGAAGCCTTATCAGGGATTTTTTGCTCTAGTTTGCTGTTACGTATTGTAACCCTAACACTCCATATATAGCTTGTTTGGTTCTGGATAACCCTTATCTAAAATGTCTTCCTATCAGGTCACTGAAATTCATTTATTGATTTATTTTATAGCTGTGTGATTGCTTCACTGAACTGCCATGTTTTCCCACTTATCTTATTAATCTGTTATCTTTTGTTGAAAATATTCTGAAGTTAGATGTATTCCTTCCTGATAATTGTATATGTAGCATGCTCAGTGCATTACTCCTCAGAGTGTGTTCCCTTTTTAGATACCACTGTCAAATTAAACCAAGACAAACTACAAACCTCCATTTACAGGAAACCCTCATACAGATGTCATTACATTCACAGCTCCAGTTTTCACCCTTCCCATACTAAACAGGCCATCATCTATAGCCAAGCTATAAGATATCACAGAAGCTGCTCCAACGCAGAGGACCAGAATGCACACCTTGTCACTCTCTAAAGCGTTTAGAGAGAAAGGATACAAACAAGAAAATAATATCAGCAACCAATATCCCATGGGAACACTTACTTTCATATAAAAGTAAAGAACCCTGCACACACATACCCCTGGTGGCTAATTACAACCCTGTAATAGAGGGGATTTATAAAATCATCAAAGAGTTACAGCCACTTCTATAATACACTAAAGGATATCTTCCCTAGTAACCCAATACTGGCATTCAGACAACCACCAAATCTAAAACACAAACTTGTCAATTTGAAACTCCCCACTGAAAAAAACAAAACAAGGGAACAAAACCTTGTAAAAAATATTGACGCTACAAGTCATGCCAACACATATCTGAAGATACCATAGCCAGACATGGGGATAAAACCTACAAAATTAGTGGATCCTACACCTGTACCACTGCCAACATGATACAGTGTAGAAATGTAGTGTACATGATACAGTGTAGCATTGTAGTGTACATGATACAGTGTAGCAATGTAGTATACATAATACAGTGTACTGCATGTGAGAATGACTGCTACATTGGAAAAACTAGCCAAAATCTACACATAAGGATGAACCTGCATAGACAATTCATTCACTATCCTAACAATGAAGAACCATGCACTCCAGTTGGAATCCATTTTAACCTATATACGTATATACTCGTGTATAAGTCGAGAAATTTTAGGTAAAAAAATCATTTTAAATAGTACAGTCGACTTATACACGAGTCAGGTTAGTTTTGAAAGCAGAAAAAAAAAAAAAAGATCAACAGAGCCGGCTAGAGAGAGCTGCATGGAGCCGCGACACAAACACAAACACAAACAGCACAGCAAGAGAGGCACTGACCTGAATCTGCAAGTAATTGTTATTACAGCACACACACAAGAGTGCTGAATAAACTCACCGGGGGGGGGGTTGTTGGGAAAACCTGTTAACAGCATCCCCCCCATTGCAGACTCTCGCACCAGCAAAAGGCCTGGGGCCAGACTAGAGCACACAAAAGCACATGCAGTCAGAGACTGCCCCTTAAAAGAGAACACACACTAAACTGTAGCTGACAGAAATAAATAAAATCTTATTGCTATCTTGTATTTTTCCAACAATTCTTTAATATGTTATGCTAACAAAAACCCCAAGTTTTACTCTCGACTTATCCATGGGTCATAGCAAATTTCATAATTGTTGGCCCAAAAACTATCCTTGACTTATACACGAGATTGACTTATACATTATATATACTGTATATGGAAATCAATCACTCAATTAATAACCTAAAAATCAAAATACTAGAAGGGAACTTTAAAAACACAGAAGAAAGAAAAACTTTTGAACTCAAAATGATAATGCATTTTAATATCAGAAATACAGGACTCAATGTAGATCTTGGATTTCTGTGTCTCTATCATAACTTTATATAATTGTAAAGTATGTATTTCTCTCTGTGTGCTTTGAAGCTGTAATTGTCTCTGTAACTAAAAGTCCCCCCTCCACCTTCCCCCCCAACCTTTATCTTTTCCTAGCAGTATTCACGACATCTGATTGCTTTATGTTGCAATTATTTGTTTATGTATGTTTTTCTTACCTGTTTCTCAATCTCTTTTTCATACCTTTATATTATGTAAAGTTATACATTTTGTTTATGTTTGCTTTTAAACCATGAGTTTCTCTCTACCAAGGAATTCAACCTCAAACCTCCCTCATGACAAGTATATTTATGACTGTTTTCTATAGCCCGTTATCTCAGTAGAAAACATTCTTACATTCTTGTATTTACTTAGTATTGCTTTGAACCAACCTGATAAAGGAGAATTAACCCTCTGAAAGCTTGTTTATTTAAAAAGACTGTTAGTCCAATAAAAAAGGTATCACCAAATACTGCAATGTTCATTATTTTGCATCTGTGTACTAACACGACCTCTCTACCCTAACTTCTATCTATCTATCTATCTATCTATCTATCTATCTATCTATCTATCTATCTATCTATCTATCTATCTATCTATCTATCAATCTATCTATCTATCTATCCACATACATTGCTAAAATGTTTGTATTAAAGGTTTATCAAAAAGTTCCATTGGGTATGATAGGGTGAGATAGATAAAATAAGTAAATGGAGGACCTTTCCTCCTAAATGTTGAGTAAGAAAGTCTGGAGTTGTTGGTTTCTCACTATTAAACTGCACTAAATGAAGTCTTATTCCACTTCCTGAGGAAAGAATGCATGAATCCCTTTGGAGCTGTTTTCTCAGCTGACTGGAAAGGCAAGGCCAACCTGATTGTGCAATAACAAAATTAGGGGAAAAAGGTAGAAAAATAAGAAATATCAAGTTGTTACACTTAGAGCCCAATTCCACCAAAAAAACCTAAAATAAAATATGTAAACAAGTAAAATGAAATAAATGAGAGAAAGCACTGTATGGAAAAATGAAAAGAAAAGTATATATAGTATAAAAATTTATACTAAAAGAAGCTAAAGGCCTCATATCCAAATGAATTATTTTTTATGTAAATAATTCCACAAATTATTAGTAATCTATTGGGCGAAATTTAACAAAATCGAAAATATTGGTATCATGATATCGATTATTTCTACTGATATAGCGACATCAGGTTTACTGATATCAATTTATTTTTTACCAATATTGCAATATCAATGTTACCTATATTGGATTTTCACGATATCTGTAAAATCAATATCGCAATATCGAAAATTCAATTGAAACTATCAATCTCTTCATTTCTATGGAAAATCCATAATATTGATCATTTCAATCAAAAAAATTTGATATCACGATATTTTGTAATTTTTTTTAAATTTAATCGGCCTTTTCAACTTTAATAAATTTTGCCTTTGGTACTAAAGTATTTCTGTCTTTAAAATACATAATACAGCATTGTTTTCAAAATTATTTTACTTGAAATTGAAAACTACAAATTTTAAATTAACTTTATTACTCTGTTGTAATAATGCAATCTTCTTTTGGCTCTGTTTAATATATAACTATCTGCATAATATATAACGTCACTATTCTTGAGACATTTGCCAAGTTACCAATATTTGTTTCAATCCACATTAAAGAATTCTGATTACTTGTTATTATACTAGTGTTGGACCAGCAATTTATTTCATATGCATATTGAATACAATTCTCTCAAAATGTTGGCAGGATCCTATATTTATAATTATGGTATCATCTGCCACCAGATGGAAAGCAGAAGGGTCAGCAACAGTGATAATTACTGCACAGCAGATATGAGGATCTCCATGTAAAATGGACAGAATATTCCCTTAACTTAATGGTTTTAAATATTTAACAATTTTCACTACTTATATAAAATCCAGCTGAGAAGACAGGCAAACCTACTGTAGCTAATGGATCACTAGATCAATAACTAACATGGCAAAGATAACCATGTCAATGTTGATGTTGCCTCCTTGAAAGCAATGTGCAGTTATGAATCTAATATAGTAATTAGGAGGAGATTTCTAAGGTTTATTTCGACCTTTTCTCTGCTATTTGATCCGTTTTGCTGCTTTTCATGTTTTATCATGTTATCAATGGGTGTTTTCTTTTCATCGCATTTTCAATTTCCCTCTATTTATGTAGTGCCAAATAAAATTTATTGATACCAAAAAACATTTAGGTTGGGTTATTCACTAAAGTCCGAATTGTTGCGTATAGGTGTGAATTTGCCAGTTAAAAACAGTTGCAATAGGCTGCTACTGTTGCAGTTACGTCTTTTACAATGAGAATATTGTTGCAGTCGCAACTTTATTATGGGAAAATTGTCACAATCTTAACATTAAAAAATTGTTGCAACTTTTCAATGGGGAAATTGTTGCTGATTTGCTAAGGGAATCCGCAGTTTGAGAATTCAACAGTCAATTTCTCACTTTAGTGAATAACCCCTTCATATCGATAAATATTGATGCATAAATGCTGGTTCACTAGACATTGCTTTTACTGGAGATGTTTTTCAATTGATATTGATATCGCTGGTCTTTTCTATGGGAACTTAGAGGAAATGATTGAAACCATCTCCACAGGGAATAATGAAATTAAAAAAATATTTAAAAAGACAAGTTGGGACAATCAAGGGGGGAATTCACTATCCTCCGAAGTGAGGTGCGTAGTCTTCGCCTTACTTCGGAATGACTGAGATGTGCATGCTGATGTCCTGCGCATGGACATCAGCATGCACATTAAAGGGATTCCCGTCTTGGTGAGGCGACTCTTTTGCTCTTGCCGAGACGGGAATCCCTTTAATGCGCTCGCTGATGTCCATGCGCAGGACATCAGCATGTGCATCTCAGTCATTCCGAAGTGAGGCGAAGATTACGCACCTCACTTCGGAGGATAGTGAATTCCCCCCCAAGACTCTTTAAAGGCATGCAAAAATTTTAGCACTTAGACAAGAAATATGCAGGCTTTTTAAATGTTACAAGAATAAATGGTTGTAAGGTTTTATTCAAAAAGTTAATAACAGATAATATGAAGAAATACATTTTATGAAACTTTGACTAAGGTAAGAGGAATAATCATTACAAGATTGATATATCTTCTAATACATTACTTTAGTTGCTAATGCATATCATATATACACTGAATTTATTACTGAAGTTACAGCATTGAGGGAATCTTACAAAAATAACTACTGCAATCATTTTAATCCAATAAATTTAAGCGAAGAATCCAGGGTGCTTCTGGGAATGAGCTTAGTTAAAGAAACCTGAACAATTTTACATGACTTAAAAATATGGTAATAAAGGTCTTATATTTTGGCATAGTAATGATTATTTTTATGATTAAGTGCAGTCATTTTTAGGATTAGCGGAATGTATGCATGTAAAATTTTATTTATAAAGTGCCACAAATTTACGCAGTGCTGTACAGTTCAACAATACAAATATAAAACAGACATGGGAAAAGTACATTACACAATACAAATGAGTCACTTACAAATGTGAAATCACTTTAAGTGCCCGGTTGTGACTGACACAAGAGGATGGAGGTCACAGCCCCATAGAGCTTACAATCTAAGTGGGAGGAAGACTTACATACACAGATAGAAGGGTAACAAGAGCTGTAACAACTGGGACATTGGTCTATAAATTCATAAATAAATAAGTAAAAAAAAAAGAATGTATATATATGTATATATATATATATATATATATATATATATATATACTGTATATAGTTAACCATTTATTATGGGGTCAAAGACTGTCAGTAGCTATTCATGTGCCTTTTGATTGGTGTTACAGCCAACTGCCACCATTGTAATGGATAAACCAGGGATCACAACCTGGGAATTCTCTGCAGCAAAATCTAAACCCCCTTGCAGGGATTAAGGATGTAGACCATTGACTCTTTTGACTTTGTTCCTTCGTTTTTAACTATCATCAACCCCACTGTGGTAAAGAGCATCCACATTTCCCTGTTCCTGCTCAGTCACAGACTCCAGTCTCAAGTTTTAGTATGCCTTAATCCCTCAAGAGCTTTAACAGTGGCCAGGTTCACTATAGCATCTCTAGTGGTTTACTGGACCACTAGGGATAAGGGATTTGGGTCACAGCAGAATTTGGGGCCATATACTCTAGAACAATGAAGTTGACAATTACAGTAGTAGAAGAATATGATATCACAATATTTAAATAATTATTTAGATTACATTTTACATAGCTTTAGATTATGAAAGTCATAGTTTCCTTATGCATAATTTGACCAACCTATCATTTGATGGCCCAACTGCGATAAAATATATATTGGATGAATCATTTTTGTATCAACCCTGTCACAATCAAAGCAGCAAAGTCTTTCAAGCCATTTACGAGTGACTACTAACAAATGGCTTCTATCAAAAGATAGAAATATTGCTGCAATAATCCCTTTATTTAGTTTTAATATTTATATTCCAGTAAGAAGGTTTACTTTCTGAAGTTGTCCATATAATATTGTTTCAATAAATCTTTGTCATGGCTTGCTGTTTGTTAAAAGAAGGAGACAAGCAAAGACCCAACTCACTCTTTAAAGGGCAAGAAACATCTATTACAATACATATATATATATATAAAACTTTAATATATACATAGTAATAAAATTAATGGATACCCACAATTATTCTTGTAAAAGCAAATTTCCTGTTTTTAATGCCATTGTAGAAGCTTTCTGCCTGTATAATAAAACGTATTTTTATTTGTGCCATACAAAAATGTCTTTTGGTTAGTTTAGTAGATAAGCATGGTTAAATTGATTTTCTATAATTTTAAAAAAGTATATTAATTCAATGTAATGAAAATTGCATTAAACAATACAGTATAAGATCACAAGGATACACCACTTTAAGTGCTATGTTAAGGTTAACACAAGAGGGTGGAGGTCCCTGCCCCATAGAGGTTACAGAAGGAAAACTTACACAGACAGGTAATAAGAGCTGTGACAATGTGTTGAAACACAAGTCCATAAATAAATAAATAAAAATATTAAGCATAAATGGCAAAGTATTAAATAAAATATACAGTATACATAAAAATCAGTGATAAAAATCAGGGCTAGTGCTCCAAAAGGTAGGATTTCAGTTTGGCTTTATACAGTAAGTGCAGAGGGAATGTTCCTGGTGAAAATAAAGGGTATAGAATTCCAGATGTGAGGGGCAGAGAGAAAAAATGTTTTTTTAAGATGAGAAAGTGCAGTATTGGTATGTGGCAAGCATATCTGGTTCCTTTGGGAGGAGCGCAGTTGACGACGAGGAATGTACGGACATACAAGAGAGGAAATGTAGGGAGTGGCAACAGAGTGAAGTGCCTTAAACATCAAAAGGAGAACATTGTAAATGATTTGTTTGCTTACGGGAGCCAAGGAGCAGAAAGAGATTGGGAGAGAGGCTGTCCCATCTGGGGAGAGAGGGAGACAATTCTGGCAGCAGAATTTAGAATAAACTGGAGTGGGGAGAGTTGGAAAGCCTGAGGGCCAGATAGAACAACATTGCATTAGTCCAGGCAGGATAGGAGGAGAACATGCATGAGGTATTAGCAGTGGTGCGAGAGAGAAAGGAACGAATGTTGGAAATGTTGCAAAGAAAAAATCGACAGGTTTTAGCAGTGGAAGAGATGTGTTCAGCGAAGGAAAGAGAAGAGTCAATAGTCACCCCAAGACAATGTAATTCCTCTAATTGGAATAAAACTGCAACTTCCCCCTATGCAGGAGGAGGGCTGAAAAACTTTCTTCTTACCTTGATCACTCAGTGAGGTAAGAGGGAATACATAACTCTAGTAATAGTCCTGTTGACTCCATACCCCTACCCTGGTTTGTGTGTTATGAAACATGAATCCACAAATGCCAGGCTGAAAACCAGTGGTGGTCCATGGACCCCCTGCTACCAGGCCACATGGTGGTGATGCGCACAGGAAGTGCATCACCATCATGCGGCTGGAAATATGTTTGGCCCGCCCACCTGCACCCTTCAGGGAACCAGTCCCTGATCCAGAAAAGCTTGGGGACCACTGTTATAGAATAAAGAATTCTGTGCTTTAGATATTGGCAGCTTAGAAATAGTATATGTTGGGCCCATGGATAGAATGAATGCAATAAAGTGTGCTTTTCTAATGTCACCCATTTTTAGCCACTAGCATAATATAGTATAGTTAGTATGTTCTTTACAACATAAGGTGTTCTGAAATACAGCTGTTATGTAATTGTAGTTTCACAAAAATAGAATTTAACCCTCTTTGCAGTAACATTATCTGTATTATTATTTTATTTAATGAAAAACAAAAAAAAATTCCATTACACTCACTCATCCTTATTTAATTGACTGAAAGGCTTTGACAATTAACTGGAGAAACCTTGCCTGTATCTGAAGCAGTGGAATGTATTGATGCATTTCCTCAGACATTTTGTTGGAAACACCAGCTCTAACAGTTGTAATCTATTCACTTCTATTGGACACTCAATGCTTTGCCTATAATAAATTACATTACCTCAGCAAAATAAGCTTTTACATTGTACTCTTCACTAGTATGGATTTTATTATCGAAATGTAGGCCGGTTGTTTATAGTGTTTGCTAAAAATTGTTTCTGTGGAAGGTGGAAAGAACATACTAGAAAACAATAAGAGATGTTTAACCAACTTGATAAACCCAGACTTTTTCACAGTAATATGTTAGAATGGCTTGATAGATATGGATAGATAGATAGATAGATAGATAGATAGATAGATAGATAGATAGATAGA
>WMED01003390.1:0-19841 GCA_019650415.1 Pipa parva
GTGCACCTAGTATATCACATCTCCTCTTACTTGGTGTGTGCACCTAGTATATCACATCTCCTCTTACTTGGTGTGTGCACCTAGTATATTACATCTCTTACTTGGTGTGTGCACCTAGTATATTACATCTCTTACTTAGCGTGTGCACCTAGTATATTACATCTCCTCTTACTTAGTGTTTGCACATAGTAGATTACATCTCTTAGTGCGTGCACCTAGTATATTACATCTCCTCTTACTTAGTGTGTGCACCTAGTATATTACATCTTTTACTTGGTGTGTGCACATAGTATATTACATCTCTTACTTAGTGTGTGCACATAGTAGATTACATCTCTTACTTAGTGTTTGCACATAGTAGATTACATCTCTTACTTAGTGTTTGCACATAGTAGATTACATCTCTTACTTAGTGTTTGCACATAGTAGATTACATCTCTTACTTAGTGTGTGCACATACCCTAAAATTTGTTGTTTTTATGTGACACCTGCATTGCTAACAGACATCATATCCCTTTAAGAGGTGAATACCATATCCATGGTACGATTCCATAAGCCAGCCATTGCTTACATCAGTGCAGCCCAGGGCTTCAAAATAATAAGCCCGTGCCAGAGACAAAGTAAACAACTGTGGACCAAGTAAAAAAAAGATACTGTCTTCTCTGTTCTTATCTTGTGAGCTTTCCATTCCAGGCAAGGCAGCGGCCACACGACGGAACAGCTGGAAGAGAAATACATATATATTTACATGCGCATCTATAAACATTTTACTCTCAAATGTTGAAAGATTTTCAAGCCTTTGAACTACATCAACATAAAACCATTCTGTGCCTATAATGACTGATGCAGTAAAAGGATACATAAATCAGCAGGGCATGACAAAACTCCAAACAAATCAACTATTTCATAAGGAAAATGGCCAGATATTCACTGCATGTAAGAGACCATTCTAAAAATAACCCAAATATATATTTCAGCCAGAAGAGGTTATGATGAAAGAAAGGTATTCACATGTTTACTGCGGTACAGATAGAACAATGGAATGCGCTTTACTCTGCAGGTTCAGAGCCATGTCCAGCCTGCACACTGTATGTAGGATACTTCTCATTTGAAAGAGGAGTACTGTAATGTTTATGATATTTGGGCTAACTGTAGTTAGTCCAAATTAGTATTAGTTCTGAGACGACAGGTGCACTTTAATTAGGTTGAAAATATAAATATCGCTGATCGGCATTTTTTTCCCTGCCTTTTTTGCCATTACAAAATGTCAGTGTGAAAATACAGCGCACTTTTACACCATGTGATCGCAACTGTTGAATTCCTATTGAAACTAATCTAGTCACATAAAATACACCGCGTTCCGTGCGCTCAAAAAAATAGCACAGGTAGCGTTCTAGCGTAATATGCTCTTAATGGAACGCTTCCATTAGCATTGTTCTCGACAGATTTTCTATGGCGTCTTTTCCCAACGTATTTTCGCTGGAGAATTTTTTTAAAAAAATACACTGCGCACAACATGCTAGTGTGATCCTAGCATGAGCTCATTCACTTTCTCCAGATATGTTACTATTCAGAGCAAGAGAGACCAGAATTACGAATGATTTTATTGGCAAACATATTTTTCAGAGGGATAATACAGCAGGCTATTAATGTGAAGGTCACCTTTGTTACATCTCTTGACTTTCCCATCCCCTTTAATGTATAAAAGTCAACTGTGATTGGCACTAGGTACAGCGATGGGGAAAATATATTTATTTTAAACTGGTCTTTTATATTTCATTTCTACATTTGGTGCACAAAGCAATAAAAACAGCCTTATTTTAGCACAAAATAAGGAGTTTGTGCACATTTTCTAAAATGTTACTGAATAAAAAAAAAACCATCATCTGTAGTGGAAACCAGAGGACGCTCACCTGTTTTACATTGTAGCCCGCTTTCGCACTGGTTTCGATAAACATTACATTCAATTCCTTAGCTTTTCGTTCCCCCTCCTCAATCGACACTTGCCTGCAATATGGAAAAATATGCACACTCAGGCCATTTTACTAATAGTCTACAACAAACGATAATTTCACCAGTTTTCTCTTGTCATTTTGCAGTGGACAGTAGTATTGCCAGTGGCACTCTGATATATTGCAATCTGTCGACAATGATTTAGGACTACTGCTACTGACAAAAGCTAAAGGGGGAAGGGAGGGGGGCATACCACATTTAATGGTGTCTTGTGTGCGTACATCGGAGACCAATAATATTCCTCTTGGGAGAACAGGATCACATAACATAAAAATATGCTAAACTATTATTGATATATGATAATTTCCTGACAATAAAGGGCAAATCACATTTTGGATAGAAGTAGGGTTTACCTGGACTTTTAGTTTACCTATAAATGTCTGTAAAACATTGTAACTCTCCACTTTTGTATTTAGTAAAGTGAGCTGGGGGGAGGCAGTCACATCAAGCTTCTGCCGAGCACTAAAAACAAATTCTTTCGCATTTATTCTGTTAGCAGTACCCTTTAAAGTGACAATACAATAGAACATGATTGGTCGACACTAATGAGAAAGAATCTCCATGAATGTGTCCTTGTTCACAAAACAAAATGTATTTTTATCTGTTATTAAGTGAGGAGAATGCCCAAACCCCTTTACTAACCTTTTGTCTGCAAGGTCAGTTTTATTTCCAACTAGCATGATAATGACATCACTGCCCCTCTCTGTCCGGACATCATCAATCCATTTTGTGGTTTGCTGGAATGAGTTTACGTCTGACACAGAACAGGAGAAAATCAAATCAAAATTTGTGCCCTGAACGAACAGGAGGCTGAACAAGTGAATGCATAAAAGTTTAATACTGCAACACGTCAGGTGCCCAGGGATTTACAATTTACAAGCATTGGAGAATAGCAATTGAGATCCTTTTAGTAAGCAATAATTATTGGAGGAAAGCAAAGGTTCAAGAGTACCTGTTATGCAAATAGCAGCCAGACTCCAATATTTAAAGGAACACTCTAGCCAAAATTGAAAAAAACACACACAAAAAAAAAAACACATTTGCTAATTTATTCTAATGACTAACTTTAAGTAAATACTTTTTTCAATTTTTGGCTAAAAAGTTCACTTCACTTTCATACCTGTAAAGAAGCGCTGTCCAGCACTTTCTTGTTGCAGACTCCATTTTCTTTCTCTGCCGGCAACTCTACGGTGTCCAGTTCAGGCAGTCTCTCTGAGGTGCGCTTTCCTCTGCAGCTGCTCTCCCTGTGAAACCCGGCATTGGCATTTCCTCACATGGGAGAGCGTGACGTCATCAATGTGTCCTCCCTGGATGATGTCACACTCTCCCATGTGACTATTAGAAGATAATGATGCTGGGCTTCACAGGGGGAGTGGTTGCAGAGGAAAGCGCACCTCAGAGGGACTGCCTGAACTGGACACCGTAGAGTTGCCGGCAGAAAAAGAAAATGGAGTCTGCAACAAGGAAGTGCTGGACTTCTTTACAGGTACGAAAGTGAACTTTTTGGACAAAATTGAAACAAAACAAAAAAAATGTATTTACTAAAAGTTAGTAATTAGCAAATATGTCCCCTCCCCATTCCCCCAATTTTGTCTGGAGTGTTCCTTTAAATGTTTCCAAAATTATTAAGTTGCTCGATGCTGCATTTTATCCTCCGCCCCCTTTAGGAAAGTATTTATTTTCCCAGGCACAACTGTATCCAAATCCAGTCTTTGGATTGTACAGTAAACATATCAACTTAAGGTGCATTCAACAGGAAGAGTAACGCAAGTTGTGTAGCAGTCACCTAAACATATCTAATAGAAATACAAGAAAATCCATAACTTCCTTTTAAGAAAGGTCTGTGGATAGCTTTGGTACAGCCCAGCAAATCAGTAAAGCAGATAAGAACAAGTGTTTGATCTACCACTGGCCTCTGATCTAATTGTAGGAGAACTGTAGCAAAAGCTGCACACAAGCAATTAATTGGCAGGCAGTGATCTTGATATGAGCATGTACTTTGCCTTCACTTATTACATTATATTAGGTGACACATACAAATAAAGGCAAGGTTTGCTACCAAAATGAGTGCAAAGTGTATGTAAAGTATGCCCAAAACTGAACCAATGCCTAGGGTGTAAACACATCTAAGATTCATGGGAAAATTTGAGAGTAAGAAGCTAGGGTATGACTAGACAGCATTTTATCACCTAATGATATCTATATGTAAATTCAGATTAAATACCCAGCAATACATGAATTTTTTTTCATTGCATTAAACTGGCAAGACTACACATTAGTGAAACTTTTTAATTCAGGTGCAATTGAAATGTATGTGATCTACAATAAAAAAGACAAATCCCACTGGTTGATCTGCCTTCTGAGTAACCACTGTTCCATATGGTTTTACAAAGTTTATGGGAACCATTTCCAGTTTGCAGTAACATTGCACAAAACATGGCTATAAAATGCAGAAAGAAGTTCTAGAAACAAAGTCGAGATGGATCAGATTTATACAGGTCAAAAAAACACCAAATCTGCGATCAAGGAAGCAGAGAAAGTCTCCAGCATCAAGAAATGTGAAAGGTCCTCAGTTGGCAAAATGCATAAGGTCTTCCTCTACTAAAGACAAAACAAAACTAAAGTAACAAAGGGCAATCCACAGTCCCTATACGCAAGGGCCAAAGGTAAATACAGGTGATGGGGTCAGAATAATGCACAGCTCCTACATATGCTTGTTGGTAGGGAACCTGTTCAGGGTGACCACATAAGCTGGAGCTTAATGAGCGGATCTTCACCAGATCTAGATAGAAAAATGCTATGGGCCAACCATCTGCGATTTACCAGCTAAGTCTGTAATTTGAGCCAAAGGAATGTCAGGTCATGCTAGAGAACTTTTCCTACTTCTTGTAGTTGTGTGTGTGATGTGAACTAGAAGCGTTTCACCTGGTGCAACATACAGAAGCAGCAAGCTCTCTTTGAAGACACATGATTGGCCACAGCATCATGCATCTAGAACTGTGCAAAAGCAGCTCTTTAAAGTATAACATTCTCCAGCTACTGTTGTCATACTGAATCCCTCTCACCACCAACGAGCCAATGTAGGTACTTCATGGGAACCAAGCTGACCTGCTTCCAAAACAGAGATAAATAATAAATGAGACAGTAAAATAAAGAGAAAAGGAAGAATAAGGGGAAAACAACAAAGGAATTACCTATGGTTCAAAAGTGTCAAGCCTTAAAATCTGTATAAAATAAAGCAAAATGTATCCCTTTCAATCATTACTAAGGATTTCATGAGGCACCTTGGAGTTCTGTACCCTGTAGGCCTGTGATTCACCCCTTAATATTGTCATGGCAATCTTTATAATATCTTTATAAATTAAACATTATAAACTGCACTGAGCAAGGAATACAAACTGGGCCAAGTATCCCTTAAATAATAAACATTAATCATTCAGTTCTATCATATTATACAATTAAAGTAATTAAAACATTAGATATTGCAGTTCCCCCCCCAAATAAAAAAATGAAACAAGAGAACATTTTAGCAAAAAAATGTATTATATTAGCATTAATTAACTTTACCTATAGTGTGGCACAGAATTGTGCGCCACACTGCAAAGCAACACAGCGCAGAAATGAAGCATTAATTGGACGTTGCATTTGTGACAATGAGACATGCAACAGACACACAGACAGAAGACAATAAGCTGAACCAAATACAAGCACAGTGCACTTATAACGGACCATTGCTTGAGACACACAGCTGGTTATGGTGGACACTTCATAGACAGATTAACATGCCGTGTTATAAATGGTTTCTTTATTATTTGGAGCTAAGCCAGGCAAGGGCAATTAGGTAATTAAGTGCATAGTCCCATTAAGCACTAGAACTGCTAAGGTTTGCTGGTATTAGTAATATGTACGAGGGATAGAGGTTATAGGTTGGTATTCTGGGCTTAACCACTGTCAGTTTGTTAAAAGGCAACCAAACACTACACAGCAAGTTATTAATGCAGTAAGAGATTATAATACTATAATAGTCTTGTAAAATGGCCAAGCTAAATTAGCTAGGTGTTCAAAGTCAGAAAAACTACAGGAAGAGAAAGAAACAGTGTTTCAGTAATGTGGGTACACACTTCTCTATACATAACATACCATAGTATACCATTTATGGAGAACCTAGCAGCTCTTGGCATGGTATTTTCCCGTTATCCTATCAATAACAGGTTTCACGGCTCATTATAAGGGAAGTGATCCACAGCAAGGAATAGTCCGTTTTAAACAGATCCGCAAACACGGTACTGACGACCAACGATAGTGCAAGATAGTTTAGAAATAGTCCCCAAATCAAACTCACTTGTGATATCATAAACAACAACTGCCACAGTGGAGTCGCGAATGTAGCTAGGGATCAAACTCCTGAATCGCTCCTGACCTGCTGTGTCCCACAATTGCAACCGGACCTAACATGGGGCGATTCACCAGCACAGCAGAAGAGGCAAAGGGGAGGGGAAAAAAAAAAACAAGAAAGGTCAAGAGATCGAGTATGGAAATACCTACTTGTTATATCGTAAACTACTACAGCAGCAGCAGAATCACGGATGTAACTGGGGATCAGGCTGCGGAAACGTTCCTGGCCTGCAGTATCCCAGAGTTGTAATCTGATCTGTGGAATGGAAGATCATCAAAAAAATAACAAAAAAAGTAAAAGAAGCAACACAAATACAAACAGAGTAAGGATTAAAACGCCAGGTTATTCAGTAGGTCGTTTTCATATCAGAGATATCTGGCTATGTTACACTGCTTTGTATATGATATACTCAGTGCTGTTTGACTCTGTGCATTCCTGTTATGTGATGGTTCTCAGTAACCATTTTAAATAACTCTGGATGCTACAAATGTAGAATAGGTTTCCATTTTCGTTATATATAAAATGAAGCCAATAACATTCTGCAAGTTCCTGGAGAGTTGGCAGTCTATGATAGGATTGCTTATACCTAGTAACATGATGCAAGGAGTGCATCAGACTGTTTATATTAGGACTGTCAAATTTGTTTTAGGAGCCACAAATACTCAGAAACAAACCCACAAACATTTCCAGCAAAGCTTAAATTAAATGAAGAATAATACACTGCTTCTTGTATAGGAATCAGAATTGTACACCCAACCAGAGGGGGAATCAGGAGGTTAAAATCTGCAGCAAGACAGAAATGTAAAGGAACAGTAATAACAAAGTGAAAAACGCAAAGTTCATAATACTTGTACTTTCTACATTTTCAAATATAATGTCATTCACTAAAGTTTTACCAAAGATACTTGTAAATATGTATGAACCAAAAGTCTATTCAAATAATGGCATGGGCCAGGTATATGTCATGCAGAAGATGTCTGCAATTAGCAAATATTCAATATTACCTTTACTAGACTAGTACAAGTACTATGACAAAAATATCAACCACAGAAATCTCAATGGAACTGTCATTTTCCTTTCTGATGCTACTGATCATTTAATTACACATCATATTGGTTGAGTGTTACACTTACTGTTCGATCTTCTAGGTACATTGTTTTAGATAAGAAATCAATACCAATTGTTGCCTAAAACAGAGAGAGAAAACATGAAAAGCAGATTACTTTAACATAATCATTTTTTTTAAAAAAAAAAAGAAGTCAATATTAGAAATAAAAAGTGGTCATTTTGTTTTAACCATGTAAATGATGGACATTTGGACTACAAACTCTGTATTCTAAATGAGGTCTTAAATAGAAAACATTTGTTGAACATATAAAAACACATGCATGCCAGAGTAATGAATTTTATACGACATTTCCTATTTACGCAGCTCTATAAATTATTTTCCTTCAATGCCTATAACAGTGGTGGCAAACCCTTTCAGCACAGAGTGCGAAAAGATGATGTCACTCACCAGTGCTGTCTCCCAAAGTGCAGACACGGATGAGTGAAGTCATCTCACCTGCGTCGGGGGAAGAGCACTCCCCAGCAAGCGCTCCTTCTGTGTAGGCCGCAGATCCAGCCTGAAAACTGTCAGGTTGGGTCCACAGCCTGCACTGAAGGCAGCGGTGCAACAGCACATATGCCATAGGTTCGCCATCCCTGGTCTATAACCAAGTATATGAAAAGTCTAAGTGAGGTAAGCTGCAAATCAAAATAGCTGCAGAGTTTGACAGCCCAGATCTAAACCAAAGTTTAAAGGGGTAGACTTGCCCAGTGACTCCAACAGATAATGTCTGGTAAAGAAATACACGACAACACAGTTATCGGTTATTTTATCATTAATCCCAAAATAGGCATTTTTCTAATTAAAGTTCATTATTTTTGGTTTCCATTTTTCAGCAATTATCTTCTGGATTCCCTGTCTAATATTTTCAGTCAGGAGACCCAAAGCCTGTTACTATTTCCTCCTTTTTCCTCAGGTACCAAGCACAACATTTACCTGAAAAGTAGACAATTTTATACCATGGGGGTTGGTTGCAACAATCGTAACAGTATTGAAATGCTACAACTAAGTAGGAGTGCAAGTAATAGATGTTTTCTCTCGGAGCAGGTAACTACCAGCGTATCAATAATTCAGAAGAAAAAAATTGTAATAAACAAAGAACTGTAAATATAATTTATTTTTTTTATATTGCCTTTAAAGGTAAAAATTGCCTCTGGATTTTCCAAGCACAGGAAATTTTGTTTAATTCCAACATGTCAGAAATATTTTGCAATTTAAACACAATTTGCCTAGAACTACAAAAACTACACGCACCACAATAATCAACTGCAAACATTCTAAACAAACCCCCATTACAGAGCAATACAATGTATACTTGAGCTGCTCGGGAAAGGTGCAAGAGCACAGAGGCACTGACACGGGACAGCAAACCAAGAGTCCTTACCTGGTAGGTGTTGTCGAAGCTGTCATACATGAACCTAGTTATTAATGAGGTCTTGCCAACTAGAAAGGAGGAGAGAAACACGTATGGATTAGACAAAAATGATCTAAAGTAAACAATCTGTACAAAAGAGACAAAACACTAAACAAAATTGAAGCCAGGTCCACATGTTGCATGTAGTTTACTGCACAATAGTTTTCTCTTTGCCTATTTCTAGCCCATGTTTAAACTATTTTTATCAGCCACAAGAAGAAAGTGTAATATTGGTTTAAATGGATTTAACCACCTTGGATTATTTATTTTTTAGAAAGTTCTGAAATAGTTTGTAATTCATTCATTACATTTCTGTAGGTTTTTTTGAAATATGCGATGTGATCAAGGCCAAAAAGACCCAAGTCCATCTAGTTCAGCCTATTAATCCTACAATAGTGATCCAGAGCCAATTATACTTAAAGGAATTAATCCTCCCCACCTCCAAATAGAATAATTCCTTGGATCAAGAACCCCATCAGGAGTTATCTAGTACCCAAAACATATAACATTCCTACATTCAAGGAAGGACAAAAACGGTTTAAGCTGCATTAGTCCAACTGAATTAATTAGAAAGATGAACTGTAATGTTATATCATACTTTATTTGGATTCGCTAATGAAAATTGCAATGTTTCACTTATTGCATTCTATTAGATACAACACACTATTGTATGTGCAATCATATGATCTTGTGATGTGGAAGGTTACATTTCTATGAGTCACCTTTGGGGAGCTGTTAATTAGTCCAAATAAAGTTTTATATAATACTACAGTACTTACCTTTCTAATACATTGAAGGAAAGCATCCAGGCCCCTTTTAAACTCTTACAGAATCACCTATGACAACTTCATCAGGCAGAGAATTCAATGCTCTTACAAAAAAGAACCCCCCTTTTATGTTAGTGCAGAAACTTTCTTTCCTCTAAACATAAAGGATCCCCCTTGTTTTACTTGGTATAAATAGATCAGGGGAGAGAGTTCCATAGCCTCACTGCTCTTACAGTAAAGAACCCCCTTCTAAGTCAGTGTAGAAACCTCTTTTCATTTAGACAAGTGATTCTCAAACTTTTTTGGACCTCAGATTCGAATCAAAGTTAACTTGGGACTCGTCTATGGGACACTATAACAGCTGTAATTTTACATATTTTATTTTCTAATGGAAATCTGAAACATGTATATCAGAATGTCAATTCAAACAGATTATTAAAAAAAGAGCTTTAAGACATAATGATAGTAGCGTTACACCACTAGTTTAATAGCAGTGTTAGCCCAAAAATTGGGTGGCAGTCACACAACTTGTACTCATGAGTAAGAATCCAGAAAAAAATGTTTTGACATTTGGAATGGTTTGGTTATTCAGTAAAAATGAAAGAGACTGAGAAATATTAGGTTCACTTTGACAAATGATATGCATGTGGGCAAAGTACAAAAAATTTGCAAAACCTGTGCTAGGGCCTCATTAATTTGTAGCTCGCATATTAAGGTAAATTTGTAAATGTGTGATTGAGAATGTTCATTTCATTCAACTTAAGTTGCAAAACAATTGTTCTGGTTTAAACTTCGCCAAAGCCTGATGCAAAGGGGAAAAAAAAACTCAACAACCCAGGATTTGGTAAAATCCCCAATCAAAATCTCAGCAATGGTTCAAGAAGAGACAGAAAACGTCCCAGTCTTCTCAATTAAAGGAGAAGAACGACATATAATTTTGATTCGGACTTTAAGAACAAAAAAAAGTATTGTTAGAAATCATTAACTTCTTTTTGATACATTGTCCATTATTTTAATTCACATAATTAAAGTGATAATTTAAATACATAATATTCAAAAAGTTAAATAAAAATACCCTCCAACACATTTCCTAGATAAAGCTCCCCTAAAGACCCTAATAATATTAACTGTAAGAGAATTTCTATAGAAATGTGACCAACACGTCAGTTTTAAACTACTTTCTCTACATAGTCAATATAACAGTTATATAGAACAGTGACAATCAATTAAAAGCAGGAAGGAACATAAAGCATGTTGATCGTTTCATATAAAAATACTTCTACGGGATCCTGCACCTAAATGAATCACATGCATTTTAGAGACATTAGTTGGGTCCCTGGGTGACCTACCATGCTCCTGACTTATTTGACAGAAAGAACAAGGCTATATATAGCTTTATTTGGCTGTCTGGTATGACCCAGTTCCACTAATATGGTGTCTGCTGAAATATTTAATTAAAGGAACAGTTAAATCTGAAGCAGTTATTTAAATCTTCTAATTGTCACTGTTACATGATTCTTATGTACAGGTATCTTTCTTATTTTGAGCGGTTTTTATTTTATAGCTACAGAAGCCCCTGAATCTTTCACCTACTTTAGCTGATCTATTTGGAATACCAAGTTAGTGATCTGATCCACTGACATGAGAATTTTGAAATAAGCAATCAAAAAGAAGCAGGTGGACAAGCAGCTCTGTGAGGATGCACGCCTGCAACTTTATGTTTGGTTTCTTGGAATTATAAAGCTGAGTGAAAGAACTGCTTTCAAATGCTGTAAATTAAAAAGCTTGTAAATAATAGATACAGGAAAACGCATTTATTTAACACTGACAAATAGGCTGGCAAGTGACTATTGATGACTAAGCTGTTCATTGAAAGAAAGAAATAAGAATTAATCATTTGTTTTCTCTTTATTCACATTGTTTTTTTACTTGTTGGATCATTTTACTTTACTATAACAATAGGTTTTCCAAAATCTGCAATGGAAAACAAACAAGTTAAGCTCACACATTTCTTTAGCTTGGACTTTCTGAAAAACTGCAATGCCATTACACCACTAGACTAGATTGCCTGATAAAAGCTAGGATTAAGTGAATAACTGGCACATGCATATGGTAAGAGAGCAAGACTAGCAATGGGACCTCCCAGAATACCATCAGTTCAACTACTTGTCAAACAACTAGCTCAGTTTAAAGTAGGCCCAACAGATTAACCCACACTCAGACAACATGCAAGGAACCGGCACAATTTTAGCAAACTTTGAAAGTAAAGTAGGAAGAAATAGAAAATAAAATCACTGCACCCCTCTTTGTACATTTATTGCAGTGTGTTACACAAGTCTTGTTGTACACCTGTGGTTTACCTAAATCTTAGGAGCAGATTTTTCTCAGGAAAACATTAAAATTCTATGAAAATATGCAGAAAAATCACCAGGTGGGAAAATGCCAATGGCGTCCACATATTTTTTATGAAATGCCACATACAGCCCAATTTTTCACTTAACTATTATACTTTCTAGAAACCATTCCTACGTTTTGTAACCACAGAGTGAATGTATAATAGTTGTAAAGATATCTGAGAAATCTTTTTTTTTATCAGTTAAAAAAAAAACCCAACAACAACATCAGGCTATCCCTTTATAAACACCCCCTATTTTTATGCAGAGAAGGAAAACAAAACTATGCAGACCATTTGTCGATTCAGCTTTGCAGGGTATCCTACTGTTGGCCTGAATTCCTGAATCAATCGCTATTGGATTAATTCACTTAGAACCGAAAATGCCTTTTCTTGCAAGAAAGTCATCCAGCAAACAATCACTCACTCACTCATCACCTTCATTCTATAGATTTTTCAGATGAAGTATATTTTATTTCAAAAGGAGCATTACAACACTCAATGCCTTAATTCCGAGTCTGACATAAGTTCCAGCCATTAATCAAAATGGACATTACGAAAATGCTCAAAAACAAAAAGTATAGCTACTTTTTATTTAATTACCTCTAAACTAAAATGCAACGTGCATCATTACACATTATTTTTATGGAAGGAATACGGTTACCATAAAATTAAACTTGCATTAACCACCACTGTGATTGGTCAATATAAATGATGCCAGATGAAAATCTTTAACTATATAGAAGGAATGTAGATCAGAAGAGGATTCCAGATCAAGACAATACAATATGAAGCTGGATGACCACTGACAATAATGAGCCTAATTAATAAACACCCCAGCTGGCCTTAATAAGTAGACAAGATGGAGCAACTTTCCAGAAAACAATCTGTTTCTATGTCTGCCTTCCCATGTAATTCACATCAATGGTGAATATACAGGAGACTACCATGCAGTAATTACAGGCTGCCGCTGGATAACTAAAGTGTCTTTTACTGCAGTCACTGGCTCCCACATGTAACTGAATGCCCTGCTGGACTCTTCAGCATCCTCAATAATGCATGACGTTAGGTCTAGATAAATGTGTAGCCTGAATAAGAATAAAAGATACACACAGTATATTGCTTCTCTCATCTTGCCAAGATTAATAATTCAGTAAGCAAGCCCTGATTTGCTTACACTTTAAGGACGATTTCTAGCAAACTCCACAGGGATGAGCTCAGATTATGGATACATCATGAACAACTTCAAAAGTCCATTAGATGATCCATGTAGCAACCGTTTCTACAAGATTATCTCAGTGACAAGCATTAAACATGGCAAAAGGATATCTCCTTCCTTTAAAATGGTAATCTACCAATTATCCACTGCAGAAAGATACACATTAAATTTACAAAACCACAGCATACTGTTGTAGGTTGGAGATGAAGACCCATGGCACTAGTGTAAAACATGAAGGTGTCTGGGAAAGCTTGACAGTATGGGAGGATGTTGCACATTAATTTGGGATTCTGAGAGAGCTGAACAGCATTATACACATTTGAAGAAGAAGAAGAGGTAATGTGTCTGCTGGAATGTCTGTTGGGGGAACCTGCAGTGTCTGGGGGAATGAAAGAAACTGTACAGGCTCTGAGAAAATGCCTATTAAAGCAAAGAGCAGAGTATTCAAATCAGGCTTTACTTCTTCACACAAACACCCAAGACTCATCTCCACTGCCAAAATCTGGAATTTAACTTTCAAGACGTATGTACTGCATAGGAATTACTGGCATGCCAATATCAACAGTCTTTTCAGCTGAACTTCAGGAAATACTAATTCTTGTCTTGGGCTAGCTGCTATACAGTCCTACAAAATGAAATTAAATAAAAACTACGTGTGTAAATATTTTCAGGGAATGTACAATGTTTGATTTCCACACTAAAGGGGATGTTTATAAAAGTCGAAAATATTTTGGACCGCTAAAAGGGGAAATATAGTCAAATTACATCTTTACAGTCATATACAGTTTGTAAAGAGTGAGAAGTGTTTCTCCACAGTAATTGTTTCATGTGACGCAGAATGAATGAGTAGGAAGCACTGATAAACTTCCGCACCAAGAAATGTGTGTGTGACATGTACTGGCCAGTTTTCCATGAAAAGGTTCCCTCCCCTAGACATTTTTTCCTACTTCGCATATGTGCACAAGTCAGCTTTTCCTCTGTAATCTCCTGTATTCCAACTTAATTTATGTGGCCAAAAGGTCAACATATCGCTTAACCCATAGCAGTCAGGCAGCTTTTTCTTCTCATGTTGCCTGACTTGCAGAACAGAAAGAGGAGGGGGAGCAGGGGGAGGAAAATGTCAGCTCTCAGGAAAACTAATTAAGGGAAACAAATGGCAAGTATTATTTCTTCCCTAAATGTTTTTTTTAACTATTTGTGTCAGCAATTGGCTTAGTATAAAGGAGTTTTATATGTATGTGTGCAGTGTTATCAGCACTATAGTGCCTCTTTAACACTGGAGAGACGACAGTGTTTTTGTGTATTACGCCGGTATGGTTTCTTTAAAGACTTATCAACACGTCAAACATAGAAAAGTTTTCAATCGTATGAAAATCAGCATGAACCTTTATAAATCATATGCAATATCGTTCCAGCAAACTTGCCAAATTGAGCATTGTTTGTCTGCTTTACACTTACAAGTACTATAACACAGCTACCAGGCCTACAATGCACAACATTGCAATGGTTGGATTTAACGGTCCCCAGAACATTATATATCCACACATGCACCCAAAGAGAATCACAATATACAAACATTATCTGCATATACTATATACAGAAACAGGAATAAAAATGCTGCACGAGTTCCATGTCATAACAAATGTATGCAAGCTTATTGGCAGTCAGAACAGGTATTACTTGATCCGCTGCATCAGTGTAGCATACAGGCCTTCCCAGTTGACAAGACCTGTCAATCTGCATTGTCTTAGAGGCCAAGCCTCTAGATAAAGGTCAGTTACCCAGTTCTGTTAGCATAAGTCCATAACACCAAATCAGTCATACCAGCAAGTCATGAAAGACACAAAAACCGATACTCACAGTTAGTTTAACATTTATGTCCATGAAGACATTTAATGTATAACAAGGCAGGTTTCTGCAATGTCTGCTGCTAAAAGAGAAATCTTAATCTAAGTGTTTGTTTGGTCCTTTACATACAACATAATCATCTGACAACGTCACACATTGGTATGTGGAGAGATCGCTTATCCAGTCACTGTCCTGACCAACTGGACCATTCTTGACCATCTGGAGTACTGTCAAGCAATTAGATCTGCAAAATATTAGTAATTGGCAAGCAATTAGATCTGCAAGCATAGCCTAATTTACTGATGATTTGGCTGTTTGGATCTTCGTGATTAAACCCAGCTGACGACTGCAATTATTAACCAGAGAATTAGATAATGAAATTAAATTGACCAACCAGATTGTAGTGTTGCTGGGAAGCTTCTCTTAGGCATTGCTTTCTCCTAACAAGCAGCACTTTCACTCTATTTGGAAGATACTAACAAGGAGGGATAAAACAAGTAGTAAGAGAGTTCTGAACAAAGTGAAATAATTAACAGAAAGAGACGTAAAGCCAATTGCAAACTGTCTTCCCATACTGCTGCTTACAGCAAACTAAAATTAATTCCTAGGTGAATAACCCTTTTAATGATTAGTCTGCATTCGCAGTAATTATAAAACCTGTACATTGCTAACATGTAATAAAACCTCCTGGAAACACAGCTCACAACCACCGCCACAAAGAAAATCACAGGTTCATTATAACCAACATTAGTGGTAGCAGCCATGGCAATGCACTTGCAGAACTGTTTCTTAGAACTTAACACGGGAGTCCTAATTAAACTCAAAATGGCAACAAAAATTGTAGGCTTCCTTGAAAAAAATGCTGTGCAATGTTTTCACTGCCGTCACCTTAATAGTGTGTTTCATGGAATGCTACAGGAGCTCACAAGACGTTTATATTTTAGGCCAGGGTCACGGCTGTTTTGTAGCAGAGCTGGAAAAATGGAATCCATAATTTCCTATGGGATAACCCACACAAACTAAATTTGTACCACAGACAATATTAAGCCTAATTTAAAAACAGCTCAGCGACGAAACATGCAGTGAGACCCTGGCCCTTAGAGGGGGTATAGAGCCAAACACGACCATCTGTATGACATGCTCCAATTTTGAGTAAATGACATTAACAAAGTAAACTGCTTCTCAGACATTTGCATGCAGTTATTCCCTATATTCCAGTTGTTGCTATTCCATGCACTTTCCCTGCTTCCTTACAAACACAAAAAAACCATCAGTAAGAATAAAGCAACACTATTTCTGTAATGGGATCTAGGAACAGCGAGAATAACCCAGTTAATGTGACGGGATTTAAACACCAAACTGGTGCTGTTAATGAGAGAAAAAAAAACAAAAACAAGACAAACAGCAAGACCGGCTACTATAGATGTATTAAGGCAGGTAATTTATAGACTATTTCTAAGAGCAAGCTGTGCATAAAGCAGGACTCCACACCGGACACATTTGCTTCTTGCATTGTTGAGATTTATCGATCCACTTAAAGGCTCTGCTCATCTACACTGGGAACACTCATTTCCTGACATCTGATATACCTCATCCCCGATTTCTACTTCTTAATATTTAAATAGGGCATGTTTACATACTCTTTAATCCAAGGCATGGGATATGGATACTCTGTGAAAATGGAAACTTGTCAAAGCATGGCAACAAAATAACTAAGGCAATCATTATGGGTAAATGTGTGCAGCACGGGTACACAATATTTAATGATGGTAATGCCTTTACTGGTGCTGGCCAGTACCAAAGCTTAATAGGGGAAATTTGGGTTAAGAAGAAGCAGCAATACCAGACAGTGGCAGCAGAGGGAGTAGATAGTCTGAAGATAGGGGATATAGAAAAGGTAAACAGGACAGATGGGAGGAAGACCAAGTGGGGCTTATTCCTCAAAGTGAACATTCATCCGTCAGTGAATTCTCATCCCTTCAGGTGGCACATTCTCTACTCCTTATTCACTATGGGCTGGATTTCCATAGTGAAGAAGCAACGGTATCAGTTGCCGCCACTTACATAGTGCGGCGTAGTCAGTCATGCAGTAGGCAGCCTTCTAATCCATTTATTTACTCTGACAAAGTAAAAATGGCAAATGCGACAATACGCCTTGCCGAATTCTTTAATGCGACAGACTGACTTTATTAACTGCCCTGTTACATGTGCACGTGCCCAGAAAGTGATGCAAAGAGCTCCGTAAGCTCGCTTGAAGCTTGGGAAGTGGTGAATTCATTCACGCGTCTGTTTGGACTTTCATGAATAAGTCCCACTCAGTCTTCCCAGTTGTGTTATAAGACCAGTAAAAGAAGAAAATGAAAAAAAAAATGGCAGTTATTAGAATAGTACTTGTAAATACACTGTCTTTCTACTTACATTTTTTTTGTTTGTTTGTTATTTTCCACTTTAACGAATGAAGCCATCTTTTATCTCACATGTACACAAACACTCACTCTATCCATTGTTTTCTAGGGAAGTTTAGGACATGTAATACCTCCATAAATCCCAATTTACAAAAGATGGCTGTAATCGGTATTGAAAAAAGCACCACAAAACAATAATGAGAAAATTAAATAGAAAACAATAATCTGGGATTGGAATCCCACCAACTTTTTGTGATGTCATTGGTCCTTTCTGAAAGCCATTCCCTTGTTTTGGCGTTATATTAAAATCAGTAGAGCTTGTAATGGAAGCCATCAAGCAATACCCTGATGGAAACTCATACAAATGCTGAAGAGCAAACACTAATGCGGATGATGATGTTCTTGAAACAGTAGAAGCTCCTAACCTGCTTGAAACTGATTGCACGTACCATGTTATAACAAATCTAGCCCAATGATAAGTTCATTTTAACTTAGCCTGCATGTAAACAATGCTTTACGTTCATACAACATTTCTGATTTCTCATTTATATTTTTATATTTAAAATAGAGAACTCCTTCATTTTTTCCATTCTAGAAGATCCACAGTTTATAAGATCAAAGGCTCATACAGCAGTCAGTACAGATTGTGCTGGCTTTGTTATGAGCGTAGAAATAAAATTGCTAATAAAAAAAAAAATCTTTCATGAACTCATTCACCTGTGGCTTTATCCACATTCTTTATCAACATGCTTGAGAATTCTGTAAAACTGTCAGAAAAAGGTAAGTATCATACAATTCCCTAGAGACTGCAACCCCCCATCAAAAGCCACATTTTTTTTTTAATAGACAATTAGGAAAATAACAGTGACACTACCGGTACTTAAATATCCACAGATAAATGAAAGTCAAGCGACGTTATGACCAGGGTGTAATTTCCCTCCTTTTAAAATCAATTCACGGATATTGGATATGGTGTCAATATAATCATATTAGGTTTAGCCCTATAAGGGATATTTATTAAGGAAATAAAAAAAGCAATGTAAACATAAGTACATGTGTGCAGTAGGGGTGTGTGATATGTATCATTTACGATAATATCGCACACCGGGGTTTAACGATATTGCCAGACGGCAATATCGTGCAGCTCCCGGAAGTCTGCACAGGAGGCAGAGGATGAGGCGCACGCTGAACTGAAGTGTGCAGGACACTCTGCACAGACTTCCGGGAGGCAGCAGAGGACGAGGCGCATGCTGCAGAGGATGATATCGTCCATTATAGTTATCGGGGTAAGTTAAAAAAAAAAAAAAAAAAATCTCATTTTTTTGCAATATCGCCCACCCCTAGTGTGCAGCAAACTATTTCACTGAATTTCTGAATTAAAAGGTGCCAAATATAGGTAAAAATTAGGACACTGATGAGAGATTTAAAAAAAAAAATGTAGGACTGAATTAAAATTTTGTCTTGCAATGTAAAAAAAATAAAGAAATTAAACCTGGTGATATAACCCCATTTGTAAAATATGTCCGGTGTATAAAATGGAAACATGCAGAGAGCAACTGCTGATGAACCAAGCGAAGACTTCTACATTGCTTCACTATATCCTACATACAGCTATACTACCAGTTGCCTCCAATAAGCGATTTACCTTGGCGCAACATGATGCCCTGGCAATGAGTTTCAATTGCTGATGGTAAGTTACGCGCTACAAAACAGTAATTATCACCCTGTGCGTAATGACACACATGCCATTTCACAGTTTACAGGGTAACATCGAAAGAGCACTGAAAAGCCTTTAAATCACAGCACATTCATTCTACTGGGTAACCCTGACAGAGCACAAAACTTTTCTGAATACAATTTACTGTGTAAAACCCCCCAGGACGCATTTTGTCATGCTATCATGGGTATTAAACTTCTGTATGGGTTACACCAGGGGTCCCCAAACTATGGCCCGTGGGCTGGATCCGGCCCCCTGAGGCCATTTACCCGGCCCCCATCGCAGGGTCTGCACTAGCTGTAGAGGCAGCTGCAGGAGGGGGGCGCAATCGTGGTACTCATCCCCCTCCTTTTCCCTACCACTACCTCTTACCGGCCCGGCTCAGCGTACTGTAAAGCTCTCTGTTACAGTGCTTATCTCTCCGCCCCTCCGGCGCATGCTAATGATGTTATAATACGTCATCAGGAAGCGGTGGGGAGGACATGAGGAGTGCTGTATCAGTAATTCATAGCACACTGAGCTGGGCCGGGTACGAGGTAAGAAAAAAAAAAAAGGGGGGGGG
>WMED01003391.1:0-14778 GCA_019650415.1 Pipa parva
AAGTGGTGGAACTTGCACTATTGGTGACTGACTAAATACTTTTTTTCCCCACTGTAAGGTATTTGGAACAACAGAAATAAATGCAAATGTAATAAGTACTGAAATATTGCCAAGAGGCATTTCCGACCTCTCTCCAATTCTATTAAATATAACAATAGACAAAAACTCAGGTGAAAGAACCTGGAGATTGAGTCCATTTTGGATTCAAAAATGAAATATAAAATAAAAAATAAAACCAGAAATAAAAGAATACTTTAAAATAAATGAAACATCAACGCAAGTGGTCTGGGATGCTTTCAAAGCATATATAAAGGGAATGTATATACACCATATAAAGTATACAAATGAAGCAAACTGCAAAGAAATAGATATATTAACAGAAAACACACAATAATTAGAAGAGTAGTATGTAGAAAACCCAACACCTGAGAAACTTAGACAATGGCAAAAAAATTTGACAGATCTAAATATAAAACAAACAGAAGCAGTAAAAAATGATAAACTATATTTAAAATCCAAAATATATGCACAAGGGGACAAAGTAAACTCTTAGCATATGTAACAAAAGATGTAACATCCCCACCAACAATATCAATACTACAAACTAAAGAAGGAACAATAATAACAAATCCAGAAGAGCAAAATGAAAAAAAAGAGGGGGGGGGGGGCGCTAAATCAATAAAATGTGAGATTATTTGAAAAAACAAAAAACAAAAAAGAGTACAAGTGTGAAGTCCAAAAACAATCCAATGAAAAATAATCCAATGAAAAATAAAGTTAGTTGACTGCAGCTTTCTCAAATGAACAAGTGTGCTCCAAACCACTTTACAAAACGACAACAAATGGAAAAAACTACGAGAAAGCGCAAACAAAAAAGGCACTACGTGCCTTATCACAAATAATACAATGATATGATGTAGTCCCAAACGTGCCCGATAGATGTGATGGGAAATAAAGAAAAACAACCTGAATGTGATATTCAATGTATATGTTCACCAGAAATGCTGAAACATATTGCCTTTAAAAAGTGGTTCAACACCCACAGCTCTCAAAAGCAAAAACTTCAAGCAAAAATATTGGTTAATATTTTTGCCTGAAGTTTTTGCTTTTGAGAGCTGTGGGTGTTAAACCACTTTTTTCAGGTCTATTGGGTCCATCGTTGTATCAACCAATTTAAAGGCATCACCTCATCCATATTCTAAAAGCAATATGTTTCAGCATTTCTGGTGAGCATATACATTGAATATCACATTCAGGGTGTTTTTCTTTGTTTCCCATCACATCTATCGGGCACGTTTGGGACTACATCATATAATTGTATTATTTGTGATAAGGCACTTAGTGCCTTTTTTGTTTGTGCTTTCTTGTAGTTTTTTCCAAATCCAGAAGAGATAACTGAAGAATTCCATAGATTTTATACAAATCTATACTTGTCTACCTTAACAATAGACAGAAAACAAATAGGCACATACATATCCCAAACATCACTAACAACATTACCAATAGAAATGACAGAGAAATTAAATAGACCAATAACAGAAAGTGAAACACAAGAAGCAATAGCAAGCTTTAAATCAGGAAAAACCCCAGGACCAGATGGTTTACCAATAGAACTGTATAAGACCTTTAATAAAGGATTAGGACAAATACTAACAAAATTATTCAATGAAGTAATCACATAAACACAATTACCAGAATCAATGCGGGAAAGGATCCTACACAATGTTCATCATATAGACTCATATTATTAATAAATACAGATGCCAAAATATTAGCAAAAATACTAGCCAGAAGATTAAATACAATAATATTATACATTATCATCCAGACCAAACATACCAAGTCGTACAACAGACACTAATATACGTACATTATACACAATTGAACTAGCCAACATGACAATAGTGGGAAACATATTATAGTGTCATTAGGCAACAAAAAAAAATTTGATTCAGAGGAATGGGATTATCTATGGGCAATTATGGAACAAATGGGATTAAAGGGCAACTTCTTAAAGTGGGTCAAGGCACTGTGCCAGGCCCCACAAGCTAGAAATAGAATTAATAAAAACATATTGCCACCAATAAAATTACAAAGAGGTACCAGACAAGGATGCCCTCTATCATCAGTACTCTTTGCATTAGCAATGGAACCATTAGCAAATAAACTAAGGACGACTTCTATAATAAAAGGACTTCAATAAACTATATTGGGGAGGGAAACACCCTCGAATAAGTGCCACTACTCTACAATTACAAAAAGAAAGAAGAGGTTTGGATGCACCAAACATATTGTTACTACATAGACACAACAAATACAGCAACACGGATAGAATTACATATAGCAGGAAATGAAAATAATTTAAATATACAATATATAGTAATAATTTAAAACAAGAACAACTAACTCCAAACATGAAGACCACAAAAAAATATGGAAAATAGTACAGAAATTACAAAAAAATAATGAACCACAATACTCAATATACCCACCACTATGGGAAAACACAAACTTAAAAGAATTTAATAAAATACAGGATTCACAAGTGTGGTATCAAAAAGGAATTAAAAAATTAGGCCATACATTTGACAAAAGCAAGCTATTAACTTTCTCTGAATTACAAACAAAATACAATTTACCAAACAGAATGTACTTCTGATATTTACAACGAAGACATGCAGCTCAAACACAATTTCAAAATAAAACCATAGATATAGAACCTGGGAAAGTGTAAATGCTATTACATGAAAAAAACATTAACAAAACCACTATCAAAACTATACAATGAGATAAACCCAGTGCAAAGAAAAGTATTAAAAAAGTTAAAGGGTAAATGGTCTATAATCATACCAGCATTAACAGAAGAAAAATGGGATACTATCTTACTCAATATAAACTTATACTATACATCAGTACCAGAAAATTAATACAATTCAGATATCTTCATCAAACATACCTAACACCACACAGATTACATCGAATCTCACCAAATATACCGGATGAATGTCCATGATGCAATGAAGCACCAGCAATATTCTTATACATGATTTGGGAATGTCCAAAAATAATAGATTTCTGGAAAAAAATAACTGAAGTGTTATCACAAATACTATCCAAAAGTATACCAATGTATGCAGAAATAATATTATTAAATATGGTTAAAGAAATAGTAGATAGAATAGCAACAAGAAATTTCCTAACACCTGTCTTTACTAAACTGACAAATTGGGGGGAAGGGTTGATGTCTACATATCCTGATATTTATAAATAAAGTTTGTAGAAACAGACAGCAGTAAACAGCCCACCACCCCTACTAGTATATAATTTTGGGGATCCTAGCAAATAAACATTATTTCATGTACCAAATTCAAGAGGAGGAGAATAGAAAGGTAAAGAGACCAAAACATACACCATTTAAAAATAATAGATCAACTACCAGTTTACTTAGGTTAATATATACAACATGGTTAATCTCTCTTAAAGTGATGTGAAAGAAACCATTACCTGAGGCAGTTGGACGAGGCTTGCTTGGGCTGGAGAAACAGAATCTTTACCTGGACACCGATATCACAGATTGGTTTGGTGGGGGCAGATGTAACGTGCTTCACATTAACAAACAACATTGATAGCAAAGATGGCCAGACTCCAGAATCTATATCTACAGTGAGGAATAAAGATAAGGAATGCCTCCAGCAAGAGCCATTGGACTGGTGCTGTGTCGCACCCTTGTGCGTTTTGGAGAGAACTGGATATTCCTGTTTTTACTGGGGATCAGCATGGACACCATCAGCTTTGGCCTGGATGTAACTATAGGGAAGTCACAGAGAGCTATGATGCACTAGATCCCTACCAATTTTTGCAGTATTTCTCCTGGGTCCTATATCATGTGTTACTGATGATGATCTCAGCTGGAGTCGCCAAATACATCTCCCCTCAGGCAGCAGGATCTGGAATCCCAGAGAAAAAATTCACCCTACAAGGGGTGGTACTGGAGGAATTATTCACCCTTTGGACTTTTATTGCAAAATTGACTGGTGTAACTTGCACACTCGCAGCTGGAAGCACAATTTTTCTTGGTAAAGTGGGTCCATTTGTGCATATGGGGACCATACTCGCTACTCAGCTTGGCAGACTTATGGTCAAACCTGTTGGAGCAAAGGAGAACCCAATTCGTAAATACGAACTGTTAGTTGCAGGAGCTGTGGTGGGTGTGGCTTGCTGTATTGTGGCTCCTGTTGGGGGGTGTTCTGTTTAGCGTGGAAGCCACTGCAACACACTTTGCTGTGCAAAACTACTGGCGAGGCTTCTTCGCTGCAATGTGTGCAGCACTTATGTTTCGCCTCCTGGCAGTGATTAACCATGAGAAAGAGACTGTTGCAATCTTGTTCAGTACAAACTGGCATGTGGAATTTCCATTTTTTTTTACCTCCCCGAATACATCTCCTATGCCATCAATGGGTGTGGTATGTGGGTGCCTGTGCTGCGTCTACTTGTTTCTCCACCGCGTAACCTTACTCTTCCTAAACAACAACCAGTGCATCAGCATGTTCCTGAGGAACAATCGAATTGTCTATGCAGCCTTTGTTGCTCTGGTTCTGGCTAGTCTCACCTTTCCCCCTCGCCAGTATATTGGAGAAACACAGTTGACAATGAAGGAACATCTACAAACATTCTTTAACAATGTGACATGGAGAATCGAGGAACTCAACCTTCCACTAACATCACAAATCAGCCACCAAACCCCAGCTACAATAATAGTTGGCTGCAATTGACACATCTACAGATGTCTGCTCTTGAAACACTGGCCTTCTTTTTAGTTATTACATTTTTTTATGCTTCTGTTTGCCAATACCATGACAATCCCAGCAGGCTACTTCCTCCCTGTCTTTGTGTATGGTGCCAAATTGGGGAGATTGTATGGAGAAATAACGGCAAAAATCTTTCCTGACAGGATCATTTCTGAGGGAATTCCCATCAAGATTAACCCAGCGGGACATGCACTGGCAGGTGCTGCTGCATATTCTGGAGCAGTGATCCATACTTTATCAACAGCATTGCTGGTGTTTGAGTTATCAGGACAAATGTCTCATATCCTACCTGTCCTTATTGCCAGTGTCATCAGTCAGAGTTACCAGAATTCATTTTTTGACCTTATTATTATTAAGAAACTTCCATATCTTCCAAAGATTGCAATGGGCCAAAACAGTGCCCATGATGTCTGTGCTAAAGACTTTATGGTCACCAACCTGATATATCTAGTAAAAGGATTCAAATACAAGGACATCTGGAACATACTCAAAACCTCAGACCTGAAACAGTTCCCTATTGTGGATGCAGAAGACTCAAATATTCTCTTGGGGTCTGTAAGAAGAAAGGTACTCATCAAGATCTTGTCTGAGCAACTCAGCACTGAGCGCAGAATCCAGTTCATGCTGGACAAGACTGGACAGAATATTGACAACAACCTTACCGTAACTTCTCTAGGAGACAATGGGACAGAGAGGTCCAAACTACAGAAAATAGATGAGATACAATATGTAGTACACAGGATACTGTGGTATATGAGAGCGATGAAAAAACAAAAACACATTCAGAATCGCGCAGACGACACTCATCAAAATTCAGAAGCCAATATCTTAAAATGGTAGAGGAATGGGAGTGCATTCAGCTGAATCAAGAGGTTCCCATGGAATACATAACAATTGATCCTGCTCCATACAGACTGGTGGAGAATCAAACACTATACCAGTGCTACGATTTGTTTAATCTCCTGGGTCTCTGCACAGCCTATGTCACCTGCACCAGTAGACTTGTGGGGATTGTTTCACTTTGTGAGATTAAGGATGCTGTGGAAAGAACGGTAAAAGGAACGTTCACTTCCCAAGTGACTGCTAGCACTGAGGCTCAGATTGAAGAGACCATGGTTTTAAACCCAATGTCCACTCAATGTCCCAGTCCACTGACCATATGACATCTCCAAGTTTATCTTATTTTATCGCAGAGAAAAGGAACACACGGAGAGGTGGATCTATGTGCTGTGTTATTGTTCCTCTGCTTTTATACATTTACCAAATTTCAGTTTGAAATCAAAAATCTAAAAACTGAAGAAAAAAAAAGTGATGTGAAAGATATTTGTGCTGTATAAAAAAAATACACAATAAAAATAATACTAACTTTTCTATTATTTGTTTCATATTTGGTGTGACCTGGCTAGTTTAATTAGATATATATCATTGACAGCAGGACCTTTACACAGGGTTTTCTATTTGCATTCATAGACCTGCAAAGTGCTTGTAAATGACATTCAGACCATCTGGCATTGCCAATTTAGCGCCACTTGCTCAAATAAATGTAAATATGTACAATGCCACTGTTGCAAGATGAATTCTATACTGATTATGAAATACTGCAGGGTCTGAAATCATAATATGTGTCAGCAATTTTAGTGAAACACTGTTTTTGCAAAAATGATTTCCTTACAACAATCATGTACTTTTTATTTTATTATGTTTCTGGTTTCATAACAGGCCTACTTGTAAATCCTAGAATGTTGCATTTCAATTCATTTGATTTTTTTCATCAGAGTTCTTGTGATGTTGCACAGTATATGCTTACATTTTACATTACCAATACAATACACAATATATTTGTTCTAAAGATAAAATTAGCTGTAAAATCCAGAGGATTCTGCTGAGTATTTCAGATTCTTAATACATGAGACAGATACTTGATAAATCAAAAGAATGGTTTGGGGATGATAAAACTGTAAGAAGTAAATAACAATCTTATAGAAACATGTCTTAAAGCAACAATTATTTTCCCATGTAATTGTTTGTGTTAAATCAATTATGTGACAACAGCTTTTCCTACAGTCACTTCTTTTTTCTTACTTCCTCTTCAATTGATCACTGTGGAAATTCATGGCACTGATTTGCTCCCCAAGATTGAAGATTGTAAAAAAAAAACTGTCACAAAGAAGCAAGTAGACAACAGTGAGACTGCACAGTTATACTCTCATACAGGATTCTGTTTAGTTAATTAGATTTCAAACCGAACTACTGAATTTAAATTCCGAGGCACTGAAGTGAGTGACTGATAAATGAATAGGAGGTTATGATGCAAGGATTTGTAAACTGGGGTGAAAGAGGGCCATCTTGTCTTACATATCTTCTCTAAGGATGGTTGAAACATCTTCCCCAAATAGAAATATAAAAACTACAACTGAATGTTAATCAAACTCCAAAATACTTCAAAGACCCTACTGAAGCTAAGACTTTTGTGGACACACTGCTATAAGGTTGCCAATAAGAAGATAAAATACTAATGACAATCTGACACTCAGAACTAGGATTGCCTAGTGTCTCAAACCAACCATTAAACAGCTCATCCCTTTCGTTGGTCCTTGCCCCAGTCTTTGTTTTCCCCCTTTTTTTTATTCCTCTCCTTTCACCTCCCCTAAGATTTATAGCTGTGATGGCTAACCTATGACACAGGTAACATGCCAAGACATTTTTGCAGACACACTTCATGGCGCTGTTCATGCCGCACTCTTATTAGGAGAGTTGCCATGCCTCCAAATTTTTCTCAAAGTGACACACCACCCAATTTTTTGTTTTTTTGATGAATTTTGACACGCCAAGCTCAAAAGATTGGCCATCACTCATTTATAGACTTGAATAAGGCAACAAAATTGAGATGCTTAACTATCAATCCTTGAATAACTTCCTTACACTCCCACCTAAGTGTGGATATGATTATGGGAGGAAGGGAGATAACCAGAAGGCCAGAACTCCTCCTATTAAAGCTAAATGATGTCTCTAATATCACATATGAGTAATGTCAACTTTTGACCTAAATATTACTCACAAATTTGTATTTAAATTAAGGAGTATATTCACAAATGGTTTGAATGTTTCACTGTTCTTACCATTTTTCTCTTGCTTTACAAAGATTGTTCCTTGTACACTTAAACACCCATGTCCTTCGCCGGGCCATCTAGATAACACCTCAAGCTCTGATGGCCTAAGAGCTTTGTACATTTCAGCCAAGTCCACATCTCCATCCACTCAATGTAAGTATTTACACACCTTTAACACTCTCCTACACTCCCATCACAATGATGTCCAATAGTTTGTGGAATGTAGGTAGCCTTAACTTCCCCAGTAAAAGATGAGCCATCTTACAAAAGCTATACACCCAAAAAATAGACATAGTCTGTCTACATTAAATAAAATTGAGTGAGGCGGACCAAGTCAGATTAACAACAAAATGGATAGGACACTGGTACACTTTGCCCCTTTTTCATCCAAGAATCCAGGCCTAACCATTTTATTTCATGAAAATATTAACCCTACTATCCACAAAAAAAAATTGCAGATCCAGAGGGAAGATATCTGTTGCTCCACTTTATGATCCAGCAAAATGAATTAATACTAGTAAATATTTATGCACCTACAGAATTTGACAGAACCTTTTTTGATAAATTAATCAACCTCCTCAGACCCTTCACACGAATTCAGAGAATACTAGGGTGAGACTTCAATGCTACACAATGTATGACCTTAGACCGAGCAACTCACCTCTCATGCTCTCAATGGTGTAAATACAAAAAATCATTAACACACTCACATATTTTAAACAATCACTGGATCTGATAGATCCCTGGAGGATGCTTAGAGAGACTATACCTGCTATTCAGGAGCACAACACACACTTACTAGAATAGATTATTTTCTTATTTGCCTATCTCTCCTAACACAGATATCTCAGATCAAAATTGCTCCAATTATAATCTCAGTTCACGTCAACATAACTATGAATATGGATCTCACCCCCACAAATAAAGAATTTACAAACATGGTCCTTACCAGCCTAGTTTACAAAAAGCGAACCTTTATTAACATACATAAAAATCCAATGGCTGACAACCCAACACCACAATCAAGGCTCCCCCCTGAATCACTGGGAGGCAGCAAAGGCAACAGTTCGAGGACAGATCATCAGCAAATAGACATTTCTTAAAAAGCAGACACATTAGAAATATTTACAACTGGCTGAAACCAAGAACAAACACTATGTAGCTTTTAAAAATATACCAAAACCACTTAATAGCTCCAAATACAGAGAGGCCAAATCCTTACTAGATGCGCATATCTTAGAACACACAAGACATAAATCAAAGAAATTTTCAGCCCTACTACAAAGATTTGGAAACAGATCTGGTAAGATATTAGCAAACATACTTGGGCAATCCCAATCAAAATCTAATGTTCTCACACAAAATATTGCAAAACATACACACTCTACAGCTGAAATATCTATAATACTCAAATAATACTATGCAAACCTTTATTACTCCCCTCAACCAAACTTACCCTCAAAAACACAGTTCTGGGACACACTTACACTGCCACAAATCACAACAGAAGACCTAGCCTATCTACATACCCCTATAAATGAACAAGAATTACAAGCCAAAATTAAATACTTCCAAAACACAAAGCCTCAGGTCCAGATGGATACTTTAATACATTTTTTAAATCACTCTCAGAGAAACTTACTCCCAACCTCCTTTAAGTCTATAACCACATACTCCAAGGAAAACCCATAACACAACAGTACAACACAGCCAACATCTCACTCATCCACAAACCGGGAAGAGACCCTGAAGAACCAGGCTTAGATAGGCCAACAGCCTTGCTTAACACTGATTACAAGATATCTACTAAAATTATGACAGACTAATTGAGCTTGATCTTGCCAAAACTTATACACCCAAATCAAACTATCTTTTTAAAAGGCAGACACTCCACCATAAACATTTGCAAGGTCCTGTCCCCAATCAATGCCTACAACTCACTCACATTGGTCGCCTTTCTCCCGCCAACCTGATTTCACTCTTGATGCATTTGATATGCTAACATGGGACCATCTCTTCACTTCATTAGAACACTACAGCCTCCGTGGCCCCTTCCCTACAGCAATTCAATCCCTCTATACAGCCTCAGCAGCTAACCTACTAATCCCTTCAGACAATTTGTTAACCTTTCAAATACACTGAGGCACCACACAGGGATGCTCTCTTTCACCCCTATTCAATTTAGCTTTAGAACCATTAGCACTAGCCCTGACCCGACGACTCCCACCATTAATGATTAAACAACAAAACCTCTCACTTAGTCTGTTTGCTGACGATATGTTTTTATTTCTTCCCAATCCTGAAAGAACATTGCCCATAGCCTTGGAGGTCATATCTTTTTTCAGCTCCTTCTCAGGCTACAAAATAAATACAAATAAATCAGAACTCTACTGGCTTAAAGCCTCCCCCAACAGTTAAAATCCTCAATAAAAGCCTCATACTCATTTCAAATAACAACTACCACCATCAAATACTTGGGCATAACCTTCCCCAAAGACATCACACGCTTATATGAATACAATATCACATCCTCTGTTAAGACCATAACACCTATACTCAACAATTATAAAACCTTAGCACTCTCGCTGGCAGGCAAAATTGCAGCCATAAAAATGGTAATAATCCAAAAACTAACATATCCTTTACTCACGCTTACACTGCTCATATCAAGAAAATATGTTTGGCATATACCCTGTTTCCACTGAAAATAAGACCTAGTGCAATTTTTTCCCAAACTTAGAATGATAAGACCTCCCCTGAAAATAAGACCTTGCTGCAGTAAAGTACTGAAATTATACCGTACAGTAACAAGCTTCCCAGAAAATAAGACATCCCCCAAAAATAAGGTCTAGGGCGAAATTTATTAAAATTGAAAATTACCGATATCACGATACTGTAAAGTACTGTACTTTGGCTACTTTTCCATAAAAAAAAAATGATCAAAACAATTCCATTGAAATGTTTCAATTGAAAAAAATCGATCAGAACAATTCAATCAAAAAATCCCCCATTTTTACATTGAATAAACTCAAAAAGGTCGAAAACAACCTTTTTCAGTTTCGTAAATTTCCCCTATAGGATGAATGGTTTAAATAAAAAAACTACAATCTTCTATTCGCTCTGGCTATAGTACATTACTATTCTCATATAATACAAGCCAACATTCCCAATTAAAGAGGAAGACATATACAATTTACAGAGTGAATAGAAATAAGTAATACATCTAATTTTTTTAATGTTGGCAACTGACATATCACAGAGTAGATCTTATAGGAAACAAAATATAGCCGGTCATTGCTGTAATTTTTTGTTACAAGCACACAAACAAAAACAGAGAGATTTGGTAGGTTTAGTCTGAGCCGTCAGACTACTAATGTTATCAATAATTTTTGGTATTCCTTCTGTATCAAAACAGCCATCTTGTCTTTCTTCATGACTCAAATTCAGGCAGTGCATCATGGCCCCACCAATACCATAGCAATCATAATATCAGAAAAATCAGTTTTACAGGATATTGCTGGGAAACCCTCCAGCTGCCCAACTTCTCCCCTTTTTAACAATTAGTGACATTCAGGGTTGGACTGGGCGAGCAGTGCCCACCGAAGGCACCTCCCTCGCTGGCCAATGTCATGTAACGTGTGATATCACTTGGTAGGCTAGCAAGCGAGGAGAAGATTCTGGCTGCCGAGTGGGCATACTCAGGGGCCTGGGGCCCAATCTGACCCTGACGACATTTGTATCAACATAGGTCTGTCACTGACTACCTGTAATCTCACTCATTGAATTTGGTCTCTCCCTATCTCCCTACCACATGTGGGCAGTAACGAGACTTCATTCGGATGGCAGGAAAAGTGACCATTAGAAATGAGATGATTGCCCCGCAACACCACCACTCACCAAAGCAACACTACAACAGACACAAACAGAGATTAACCAGGCTAACTAAGGTCTGGCTAGGCAAGAAGTGTTTGCAATCAGAGCAACAAATGAAGGTCGAAAACCAGGAAGTCAATCAAAAACATAGTCTAGACAAAGTCAAGGGTCAAGCTGCCAGAGCAGGTTATAGGTCAGATAGGAAAGAGATGGTCCACAAGGAAACAGCAGAACAATAGATGTTTCAGAAGCACATTAAAGAAGCTTAGGTGCAGTGTGTTAGAAATGGTCTCACCTAAACAAACACAAACGAAATAATCAAGGTTTATAATACATATATATATATATATATATATACACATACATACACACATTAACTCCAATGGTTGTATGTTCTTAGTTACAATGTAAAAGGATTTATATTGGTAATATACTTATACAAACCTATTGTAATCTTGATCAGAAAAAATCCATTTTACAACAGATATTTCTGACCCTGTGACCCAGCACAAACTGTTTTCTTACATCTGATTGGGTTTTGTATCGGTTGCAGGTGCACTGAACATGATAGCACAGCTGATAATAATTTATGGTCTGGAAGTGTTTTAGTAATGCCTTATTAAAGATGATTTAAAAATGCATGCAAGATGCAGAACAAACATGTATTGTATGCATACTAATACAGAAGCATAATGTCCCTTTAATTTGGTCCCTTAATGTGAAACGTCAATGGAATCACAAAGGGTTAGAGAATGATTTTACTTACTGCTGACAATAACAAACCCCTTTTGAATAAATAAAATTGTTATATGGAATAAACACTTGTAGCTTGTTTCTTTTTGTTTTAGAGCCTCAGTGTAAGCATAAATTATGTTGAAGTGGAATTTCCAGTCTTTTTTTGTATTGTGCCAAACCATCTTCTTTTAAAATGTTTCAACTAATAATAAATTATAGAAAAAGAATCAATAATTTGTAAGTGAAAACAAACACATAACTCTTGGTCATTTACACCTGTAAGTGGAAGAGAAAAATGACAAAAGTTTAAATTTTTTCAACAGATAATTTACATTTTTATTTGAAGTAACCTATATTACATGGCTGAACTAAACCAGTAGTGCGACTCCCTGTATGTGTTACAATTTAGATTGCAAGCTCTACAGGGCAGGGACCTCCATCCTCTTGTTTCAATCACCATTTGGCACGGGGGAATTCACCAAAGTGCGAAGTGAGGTGCGGATCCTTCGCCTCACTTCGCACTGACTGTTATGCGCTCGAATTGCCTCGCCGAGACTGGAATATCTTTAAAGCGTTCACTGATGTCCGCGTACAGGACATCAGCAAGCGCATAACAGTCAGTGCGAAGTGAGGCGAAGGATCCGCAACCTCACTTCGCACTTTGGTGAATTCCCCCCTTTAGAGTGATGTATCTTCATGATTTTATGATTGTAATTTACTTCACTTGTACTATGTTAAGCACTTTTCCCATGTCTGTGCTATAATTGTATTGCTGAACTGTTCAGCACAGTGAAACTTGGCGCTTTTGAAATAAAATTATATATACTTACATACATTTATTTATATATATATATATATATTTTTTTTTTTAAAGCACCTCTAAGTTATGCAGCATTGTACAATTTAACAATACAATTATAAAATTCTAATACGGACATGGGGAAGTGGTTAACATAGTACAAGTGAAGTCAATTAACAGTATAAAATCAAAAAATACATCATAAATGCCAGGCTGTAACTGAAACAAGAGGATGAAGATCCCTGCCCTGTAGAGCTTACAGTCTTAAATCTCTTTTCCATCTCCGTTTTTTATTACCCAACTAGAAAAACACTGTAATGTGTTACCTGATCCCCCCCCCCCAAGCGAGCGAGCACTCCTATATTGCCGGTCACGTACATGATCTGACAATTTTCGATCCACGGCCTACACTAAAGGAGTGCTTGTTTGCAATAGGATAGATATGGCAGTGGTTCCCCCACCTGACGCAGGTGCGAATGACGTCCCTCATCAGTGCCTGCACTTTGTGGGGGAAGGCGCTAGTGAGGGACGTCACTATTTGGGCACTTGGTGCTGGAAAGGTTTGCCACCACTGGACTAGCTGAATGCATGTCCAGACATGAAAATCTTTTTACTGTTTGTGTCAGTAAAAATGAGTTTTATATGTCTGTGTGCAGTTATATCAGCAGTATAGTGCCCAGTTCTACATACATTAGTAAATGAGTGCTTATATATAGTATATATCTAATATCCACAACCCCAATCAACTCTGCCATAACACCCATCCTGCCACCTAGACTTCACAAGTCACCACAGCCCACGTGCCCATTCTCCTTCTCTTACACCTGCGTCGCTTTTTTTCTATCCTATTCAAAGACGAATCTTCTGTTGTTTTTTTTTCTATTTAACATTAAGATTTAACATTATTGAGGCAAAAAGCCATCCTATGTTTCCAGACCTGAGTCCCTGCATCATCCCCCCGAGTATCTCCCCTGAAGACGTGACCATTACTAGAGATAAAGAGAGACTTCCCCCATGTTTAGCTTAGCTACACTGCACCAGACATCACACACAGCAACTTCTCTTAACTTGGCTGGAAGCTTCGCGAGCCACGTGACCGCCGTCATGTGACCCGCTGATGTCACGCTTACATCACACCTCCTTTTTCTCTGCATGGAAACTAGACACTACCGCGCTCAGTCCGCCTGTCACTCAGCTTCTTGTCGCTGCTTTCAGTGCAACTACTGGACTGGCTGCACTATGTCTGTCTGTGTCGGCGGCGCAGACGTTAGCCGGGACTAGACAATCCCACATGCACACGGCAACCGACTGGAGACTGACGTTACCGCCTATTCTGTTTGATGTCACTGGTGCCTTTGCAGCAGCTGAAGGTTTATAGGGAAAAAAAAAACAAAAAATCCAAATTTCTTGTGAGAGGAAAGAGAGAGAGAGACGCTGGGGGGGGGGGGGGGGG